>JAHWXV010699863.1:0-10056 GCA_024586415.1 Phrixothrix hirtus | reverse complement strand
ATTGGCATGACTGCAATAAACAAGATTTTACATAATCATTTGGGTGTGAGGAAAGTCTGTTGTCGGTGGATACCGCATAATTTAATACAGGAACAAAAACTATTCCGAGTGGAATGGTGTAAAAAAATTCCAAAGAAATATGATAGAGACAGGTCAAAAGCCGTTTACAACATCACTACTGGCGACGAAAACTGGATATATGCATTTGAACCGGAATCAAAACGGCCGTCGGCTCAATGGATGTTCCCAAAAGAACCTAATCCGGCCAAAGTGAAGAAATCTCGAAGTGTTGTGAAGAAAGTGGTAGCCAGTTTCTTCTCAAAATCAAGACCTATCACAACAGTCGTGCTTGAAAATAAACGTGCGGTTCCGCAGAATGGTGTACAACAGTATGTCTGCCAAATGTTATTCAAAGAGCTCATTTACGACGCCCTAGATCGGAGATTGTCCTTCATCACGACAATGCTTCAAGTCGCACTGCACGTCAAACAAACGTATTTTTAAGAGCTTCTGGATTAAAATTACTAGATCATCCGCCATATAGTCTGGACCTGGCACCTTCAGATTTCTTTTTATTTCTCAGACTAAAGGATAAAATGCGTGGTGTACGATTTGTAAGCCCAGAAGGCGCAATAGAGAGCTTTGAAGACCTTATATCTGAAATGGCTCAAAAAGAGTGGAATTTAATCTATGGTAACTGGTTTTATCGAATGTCTAAATGCATAGAGTTTAAGGGCGAATATTGTAAAAAACAGTAATAAAAATAATTTTTGACTACAATATTTTGTTTTATTAGTTTGCAGAAATAATCGGTGGGTGCTACCCTCGTACAATCAATCCCCAATCTTGAATAATTCTCAAAATTGGCATTGGGATTTAACTTATCTATTTGTGTTTATTTTTCCTCTATCTTCTATTAAGAAAAATCTAGATCACTTTAACCTCAGTTCACCAAGTGGATAGTCGATTGATCGTTGCCATTGTCAAGGACCTACTCAGATCCTTACTGTTGTTGGTAACATAAATTAATTATTGCTAATTTCTTTTGGTCATTAATCATATTTTATTTGTATTTATATCTGTTACATTGTTTTCAATTATTATGTATTAGGATTTAGAGTTGAGCATAACCTTATTATATTTTATACAAATTATTCTTACAGTTACTTGAAATGATTAATTATTTTTTTATTTATTATTTGATTATGTATACAAGTAATTCTGTTGAATCTGTTAAATCTCAAGCAAATTTGCCCACCTTAATTATACTATCACGGACATCCGATTAAAGCACCCTTACAATTTACTTGTAATTTAACTATTAAATTAATTAATAGCTGGTCACTCCTGAGATTATTGAGCTAGCTGAAGTTAGCCCCAGCCACTATAACATCTCCTAACTTGGATTATAAAATGGCACCCCATTTTTTTAATCTAACATTTTCTCCTTCGTCACGTGTATCCATGAATGAATAACTTGCATTTTTTAAAAAAATGTAATACTTTGCAAATTTACGAGTTTATAATTGTCGAAAGTTATGAGTTATTTGCATTGACACTTTTCCATTTATTATCATAGACAATATTAGCGTTTATTTATTACAATTCAAGTCTTATATTAACCTCGCCTAATATGTAGAACTATTTATCTATAGAACTCTAGATTATTGTATTTTAAATATAGTTAATGGCGATACTACAATTTATTTTTACAATATTGATATTTGGCACTCTGTGCATTTATAATCAAAGTCTTATTGCCATCATACCTATTTTAATTAGATTTACTTCAGCGTAGAACCGAATTTTTTAAAAACACAAGAATTCACATACGAACTGAAATTACGTAGATTATACGGAGAAGGTGATGTTGACACTAAGCGTAGGCATTTACGTGACGCTTTGCAACGAGAGGTAATTGAAGGTATATTATTTCATATTAAAGTACCATAATTATTTAGTACGCTATTGCTAAATTGCAGCAAATTATTACTGATAAAGATGTTAATCTCAAACTTCTACAAAGTAGACCCATACATGCCTCTAACCGAACATTTAGCTTGCGTCCGTCTTCAAAGACAGAACAAGTACAAAAACAACTTTCTTCTCTTGTCGATTTATTAGAAGAAAACTTTTAACAACTTCTTGCACGTGGGGTTTCAATAGAACCACCAATTGTATTAGTAGGTACAATTTTCGACTGGAGCTACCTTCTCTAACTAACCCCCTATAAATATGGTGTTTACTTTAGTGATTTTAATAGGTCGGAGGTTGTTTATTCTTTTTTAGATCGACTGAAGGAATTATAAGGAGCTCGAAATATTAGTAAAGAAGAGCTTTTACGTTTTTCACTTGATATCTTTAGAGAGGATGCTTTGTTACGGTTTCTTTCCCTTAAACACAGCGTTTTACTTCTTGGGATACATTTATAACCTTTTCCAAATCAGAAATGTTGCCTTCTACTCTAGATTACGATCTCTAGAAACAAATTCCTAAAAGTAAATAGAAACCCCAAGAAAAATGTAGCATTTTTATTATGAATCTGGAATCTTTGTTTATTATATTTTCAAGATTACCTTCAGAAGCAATTCGCCTAGAACTTTAACTTAAAATTTATTTTTTAGATGTACTAGCTAGTCATAATTTTCATACTATAGCAGATTTAAAAGAATGTCTTTAGGCTTGAAGATTTTCATTTGCGGATCCAACAAAACATGGTTTATCAAAAACTTAGGGATTTATCCAGGCATATACTTTTCTTTCTGATCCAAGAATGCTATATTTGCTTTCATGAGAAAATATAATATTACGAGAAAACTCAGAGATTTACTTATAAATTCTGTAGCAAGTTCTAACCGCTTTTGTCTATTTGCCTCACTTAGAAATGCTATTCTGTTTGGAGTTCTATCATAGTATTGAATATTTTTAATAGTTTGGGCACTAATTACTTTACTCGATGTCGTTGAGATATCGGCGGATAACTTCTGAGTGCTTATGATAGTGTATTAAAAAACAAGTTTAATAAGACTTTTTTATCACATAACTTTAAGTTTTATGAAATGCATTTTTTCTACATCATCTATTTACTTAAAATTTAAAAAAAACGTATTTTGTTAACATACAATTGATTTAACGAATTTTATGGTAGTTGGTAACACTGAAGTCTTGACATTTGAATATAAAAGGTTTACCAACTTTCTATTTAATTTTGAAGTTTAATAACGTCAATTGTTAATATTATCAACCTTTTAAATTAATATATTCCATGTTAAGAAGGCCATTATAAATTCAAATGAGCTCATTTCGTAACACAAATAGATAAAATGATTTTTCTCCACTTGTTTTAGAATTTCTCATTGTTCGCTCATATATAAGATCTTGAAATGACCAGAGTGTTGTTTAAATATCAGGTCGCTTATATTTTTTAATTACACATCGCACTGTTGAAAAAATTAATTTGAATGTTTTACCAATTTCACGATAGTCTTCACCCTTAGAAATAATTTGGTTGCATACAGAAGTATTATGCGTAATTTTAAACTGATTTTAAATTATTTTAAAAATGTTTTAGTAAATACTGCATCAATTTACATTGTTTATGTTTTACTTTCTAGGAAGTAATAAAATATATTCAAATACATTTTATTTACGGAACTTCAAGTTGTATAAAATAATTTGATATCCGAAAATATATTTAAATTTCCTTTATAATAAGTATTTACGATTTAAGCTGTATTTTTCCAATAAAATGTGTTTTTGTGATATTTTGTGTTTTTAAAACAAAGTTATTTAAAAAAATAGGATGTGTAAATACTTACCCACTATATGTATTCCAAAAAATATCCATATGCTAATGTGTTTAATTTGTGTATTTAAAAAATTGTCACCATCAGCGTTTCGAAACGAATTGAATGCACTTTAAAAGTAACTGCTCTACCTACTTTTAAAACTGTTTTAATACGCTGATGTACTTAATAAATGAGAGAACAAATAGCAATATATTCTAACTGATTTTCTAACTTTTGTAAAGACACATTTAAAAAAAACTTAAAACCGAACGAGATTCGATGGCATCTGTCATCAGACCACAAACCTGGTTAAGGAAAATTACGAAAAACTTGCTTAAATATGCCACCTAGAATTAATATAGACGTATTACTGAATGAAGTCCAGTCTCAATTTCGTTTATGTCAATAACTACATATTAGTAAAATTTCATATAATTTCTTGAAAAAATGCAACCAGAAGACCATAAAATAACTTGGAAAGAACACAACCTCGTAAAGAGATTACGTTAAACAGCTGAATGTGTTAAATAAACACGAGGAGTTTGTTTGAGTGCTATATACTAGAAGAGGGTGTCACGCTACTTGCTTTATCCCGTAGATGGGTATCTATAGAATAATAGAGAACTTACCTCTATACACTTTACAAGAAGAAAATCACACCTTAAAGCGGCGGAACAGATCTTAATAGTTGATAATCACTTGTAATTCTTTTTACTTCTCGTTACTAAAATTTAACACCAGAAACAATCAGTATAAACAATTCTTATTAAATAGTAGCATTCAAATTCAAAACAATGGACATTTTGCTGATTCCCAGGTAATCGTGATTTTAAACTTGTAACATCTACCTGAAACTATATACAAAATAACTTTGCAATTTTGTATAATTTATTTGTTTCAATTTAAAGGTCATTTTGTAACGAGAAATTCAGTTACATATTATTTTGCTAATTTTCTAAATTAACATTACTTGTAAGCATTCTATATATAATTGAAATTGTTTTAAAGTTTACTAGAATAAAACGTCCTGTATTAAGTTTTTGTCATTTACTTTCCGCAAATATTTATAACTACTGTTAAAAGTATTGACTCTTCTTGTTTATGTTTATAATTAAACAGCTGATTACGTGGCATTGCATGAATAGATTAATTTTATAGACAAGTGTTACCATGTAGAAGTCGACAAGGTTCAAGTGTAAACCTCGAACTATTTAACCTTTTTGATAAAAAGAATTATCTGCCGGATATGGATTATTTTTAACTTCCCAAACATTCATTGCTTTATTTTGTCAACGGAAATTTTGATTCTTAATTTACAATTTTCTCAACTAACGCTTACTGAATTACAAATTCCGAGAACGTATATAAATTCACAGTCGATCTAGATACATTTACATATAAGTTGCGTTTCGGTTTGTTTTATATAAAACCCGTAATTCGTTTTATTTAATTTGTAAGACAATTAATTTGTTAAAGTCGTTTGTTTTAACAATTAACTGTCCATTAGAAAATTAGGTACCTGTTTATATGTTTGTACTTAAGGACTAAATTCTTTTACTTTGAAATCCTCTATAAATACGCAGAACATTTTCGTTTAAGTAACAGTCTATCTTTACCTCCAAAGAATAGAAGGTACTGATATACATTGAAAACGCTCTTCAATCTTTAATACCGATATTTAAATCTGCCGTTACGATGTAATAATTAATTTACCTAAGGAAATTAATTATTAAAAAGCATTTAGTTAATTCTATTTTAAAAGGCGTTAGGCAAATGAAATATTCTAATTCGACCAGGATTTAAGCCCTAA
This sequence comes from Phrixothrix hirtus, assembly GCA_024586415.1. NCBI lineage: Eukaryota > Metazoa > Arthropoda > Insecta > Coleoptera > Phengodidae > Phrixothrix > Phrixothrix hirtus. The sequence goes on along the minus strand of JAHWXV010699863.1, from coordinate 4,458 downwards.
CTTTATATACGAATTAGTAATAATTCTTCAATTTTGAATTACGAGAACTGAATGTAAAACTATACTATCTAAGTCGTTAGGCATCTATTTGCCGTTGTTAAATCATACCTAAATAATTATTATTTAATTAGTTTGGTTTAAGTGTTCCTTTCATAACAAATATTTCTTGAAACATTGAAAAATATCTTGCCAAAAAATGCCTCAAGAGAAAAAATGAAGATCCCCTCATTTTCTGCGTTTATCTTTACGATTTTCCACAAGCTAGTGGTATTCATATATAACGTTTTTGAAAATATCCTGCACGCTTACGCACCAAACTTTTGATCTCACAAATCTGTTCATAACCATAGTAAGAACAAATGTTCTAAATGTTCTAAATAAAAACTGCACTGTTAAAACGTATTCAGTCATATTTCATTTTGTAAATACATAAACTGAAAGGGATCTATACAAACGATGACTATAATTATCGACACGTATACATACACCACTTATCTAATTAAAGGACTTGCGTACAAACTTGCGTACGAGAAAGATTTGTTCCTGAACTAACTTTCAACCTGAATAACACTATTTAAAAATAATTCGATCTTTGTAAATATTTATGCAATTTAAGCTGTAAACATCCATGCGCCATAATAAATGTAAATATTAACATAACGTCAATTTTATATACAAGATTTAAACTCAAATAAACCTAAAACAAATAAAATTGATGCTAGTTGTTTACAGAAGCGAAATTAAAATTTTCAAAATACAATAAGAAATTATTTCTGAGTATAACATTTGAACACAATACAGAATATATGAGATACATTGTGTCCTAAACAATTTAACTAACATTCTAATTTAACAGCAGTTATAACAATTTCAATTTAAAATTAATTAACTCTAGAAAGTGATAACAAGGATAAATTCAGTACTGCAGTTTTATCAGAAAGCACAATGAAGTTTTTATGCATACCCTAGGTTACAAATAAAGTACACACACTTTTAAAATCCCGTCTTGTTCATCTCGATAAGCTCTTATAAATATTTTCCATAAATCCGTGTACATAATAAATTCTAGTTTTAGAATTAAGGCTGAAGTACGCATAAGATTATTGGTGCCTGCACCCATAGCAATTAAAGATATACGGATTTGGCCTATTTCCGACAATGAGCTTTTACCCGAGGCATTAATATAACATTCCTTTGTAACGCTGCAGGGTTGGCAAAGTATTGTTATAAACTCTTCAGCCTTTAAAATGAATCAAGAAATAAAACAGATCAACAGATCCCCGTATACAGACAAATCGTTTATAATTTCGCTTAATTTAGTTATTTAAATTTCAATAGTTATACGTTATTAAGCTACTTGATTGAACTAATAGCACGGGAGTTACTAAAATTAACGTCTAAGGGATGTGATAATGGTATACTGATGATACAAAGATAGTACTTTCTTTTCCTAAAACTTTACATAGAATTTAACATTAGATGAAATAATATTAATGTCTGAACGTTTAACCTAAGAATGTAAATATAAATTTACATTATAACTAGTAATTCTTAGAACTTAATAACAAAATATTGAAGTTAATAAGTTTTTACAATTGGATAAAATGCGAATGAGGCCATGCAACATAGGTGGAAATCATAATTACTCAACTACGTCAAATTATATTACAGAAAACAAACACGTAAGCTGTTGTGCATATTTAGATGCATTTTGAACTATTTTAAATTCAATTTGCCAAAAACGGAACACATTCGGTTAAAATTAGAACGTAATAAGCTTGACGTGCCATTTACACGAGTTTTATAATAAACAAATTAAAGAAATCTGTTACATTATGAAGTTAAATCCGTTTCGCATTTTCCAGTTCCGTAATTGCAGGTCGGTCTAGTTTAATTTTAGTCGAATAAATTTTAATTCATTACTAATTTAAAAATTCCGAAGTTATTCGATGATCCAAATAACAATACTGTCAGATTAAGGTTGAGAAACGTTATGATGTTTTTTCATTTTTTTTCAGGTAAAACTGGAAGTCAGCAGCCAAACCAATGATAAAAAGCACGGAAAAGACAGGTTAATTCACTATTGATGGACCAAGACGAAGCAAGTGTTCCAGCTCTTTATTAAATTGGAAAGCTTGTCCATATTTTTCCAGGTATCCAATACATTAGAACAGTTTTGCTGGATGCCTGTGTTCTGTCTCCAAGAGTCAGCAGATCGATTTTAGTCAACGCATCATGCAGTAATTCACAATCCAAAACAGATTACTGCTTACAGGACGTAAGCATTCGAGTAGAAAGAAATGAAAATAAAAGGAATACCACTACGTTGTACCCAAAATCGAAAATTAATGAACGTACGTTATCCAGAGTGATGAGTTTATAAGAAAAAATCCAATCTATATCTTATACACTAAACTAATCCCATTTACGTATTCAATTCAATGTCGGGGAGCGAGGTATCCGCTGAAAATAATCTTCTTCACACATGTGTCGTTCATCGCCTTGAGCGACTACACACAGCATTCAGAAGTACTTAAATTTAACACTGAACACTCATAAATACAAAACGAATAAATATTGAAATCAATTAAGTTAATAATTCTATAATATCAACCACAATTTTAATTATTATTATATATAATAAACTACTTATTAAGACAATAATTGTAACGTTTCTCGAAGCAAAACGTTACAAAACACCTTTCTTCAGATCTTAAGAATATATGTATGCCATATGGATATTTGAGTCATATGTTCTTGTACCATTTAAAATGTAAAAATTCAATCAAACATGAAATTTAGATGGGTTTAAAAACCAAACGTGTATCTTTGTTTTAATCTGCGCTTTCTCTCATCGTTTTTATAGTTTGCAAAATACCGTCTTTAACATAAAATTTTTTAAATATGAGATACTTCAATGAAGTAAATCACAAACTAATCTGTATTTTTAAGTTATAGTAAGGCATTAAAGTAGTATACCAAGTAACGTTCTGTATAGATTTATCGGTAAGGAATAAGAATGGTGCGGGGGGTACCCCCTGACCGTGAAAGGCGCTGACGTAAGTGGGCGGGGTATCCCCTCCCTGAGTTTTACAAGAGTGAGATCCAGGAGCGTGTTCACGGCGAATGCGTGAAGGATGGAATACGAGTAGATAAATGGGCGTATCCAAGTGTGTATGTAGTCGTGTGGGCGTGTCTGCAAAGAAGTAGTTTTTCCGCGAATTGGTTAGAGTGAGCTCGAAGAGTGAGTTGAGCAATAGGGCGAGAAGGTTGAAATATAGTAAGTAAAAGGGGCGCACCTGAATGAAAGATGGCCACCAATAAGTAATAAAGAGGCGTGTCGTGTTAGTAAGAACAAAATGGCGCGCCGGCATGTATTTAAAATGCGAAGTAAGAACAAAATGGCGCGCCGCCATGTATTAAAAATATAAAAGAGTACAAATGGCCGCCGCCAGTAAGTAATAAAGAGGCGTATCTTGTTAGTAAGAGCAAAATGGCGCGTCGACATGTATTAAAAATATAAATGAGTACAAATGGCCGCCGCCAGTAAGTAATAAAGAGGCGTGTTTTGTTAGTAAGAGCAAAATGGCGCGCCGACATGTATTTAAAATATGAAGTAACAATAAAATTGCGCGCGGTCATGTATGAAAAGTTAAAGTTAGAAAGAGAGAAGGATAAGAGTAAGAATACTCGTAAGAGTAAGGGTAAGAAGAATAATAATAAAATGGCATGCCAGCGGACTACATGCATTATAAGTGCTGAAAATTGAACATTGAAAAGCTGCAAAGTACTTATGTAAAATGGTGGGGGGTGCGGGACGCGCATTGGCAATCGATTTTTCCGTGTAAATGCGCTCGCTAGTGCGCGAATTTAAACCAATTACTCTGATTGTTTGATTGATTAATTGATAGAGGAAGTATTGTTGTTTCAAACTAACTAACTAATAAACGATTTTTAAAAATTGGTGTTTATGGTTAATTTCATTTAAAAGTCATAATTTCAGACATCTTAGAGTTATAAAATTTAATATAAGATGAATTTAGTACTTTTTCGCTTTATTTTACATAACAACAACGAGAAATATTTAAAGCAATCGAAATTTTAAAAATCCAAATTGTGTATATTTTTATTAACAGCTATTTAGTAAAGGATTAAATTTATTAAAGTTTCACTTTTTAAATTATCGGCGAATTTGTACTGTAGAAATTTTAAATGCAAGTTGCGTATATTTTTATTAACAGTTATTTAGCTTAAAACCGAATAAACAAGTCTTCAAACAATATATTTTTAGCTATATTAAGAATTAAAAGATTAAATTTATTAAAGTTTCACTTTTAAAATTATCGAGAAATGTGTACTGTAGAAATTTTAAATGCAAGTTGCGTATATTTTTATTAACAGCTATTTAGTATAAAACCGAATAAACAAGTCTTCAAAAAATATATTTTTAGATATATT
>JAHWXV010699815.1:0-16256 GCA_024586415.1 Phrixothrix hirtus | reverse complement strand
TATATATATATATATATATATACAAAGCTTATACAACAATAGCTTTATACTCTAAATATTAAAAGTATGCACTTTATATCACAACCCCCTTTAATGTAATCCCTCTTGTTTAAGCAAAATTTGGCAGTGGCTATAGTTTAATTTAGAAACTGTACTAAGTTATTGTATAATTTGACAGTAATTGGCCTGTCTGTTTACAAGCTTCGATTTTGACATGATACAGAACCCATGCTTCTTAACTAATTATATTTGATTAGATTACTTGTTCAAGTATCATTCTAGTGAATTCGAGTTCAATCGAAAACGTTAATATGGGACATGCAATAAATAAAGCATGAGAAGATACTATGATGTACAAGGGCTTAATACTGGTATAAAATCACCCAGTGGTCTTGGTCCTGGTTTTGTTTTACTGCATGCTGACGGTAGTAAAGGATTTGTTGCTGGTGCTGAACTTACACTTCTTTGTAAGAAAAATTGCTGATGTTTATAGTGAAATGGATGCTGACACGTATAAAAATTGGTTTGCCAAACAATTCAGTAATTGTTCGTGATACTGCTTCACATCACTGTGGGATAGTTGAGAAAATTCCAACAACAGCATGGTGGAAACAGCAAATTGTCGACTGCTTTAAAGAAAAGCAAATACTTATTGGAAATAATATACTGAAGGGAGATTTTTGCATGTGTATCACCACTTAGGCCTCAATACGAAAAAAATAAACTCAATGCAGTTGCAAAGGAAAATGGACATGAAGTTCTTCGTTTACCACCTTATCACTGTGAACCAAGCCCTATTGAAAGTGCGTGAGTACAAGTTAAACGTCATATAAAAATGCAAAACACTACATTTAAATTGAAAGATATGTCTGCATTAATTACATCTGATTATAACGTCACACCTCATAATTGGAAAAACTACATAGGTCATGTGAAAAGCATTGAAAATAATATGTGAACAGTTGATAACTTGCAAGATGATATTGAATCCATGTAACTAACTCATCATCATCATCATCATCGTCAGACGATACCGAAATGGATTCTTCAAGTAATTAGATGATATTTTTTGAGAATAAAACATTTTAAATAAGCTGCACAAAGTGGTAACTCTAATATTACATTTATATTAATAAATTTTAATAACTATTAGATTCGTTTTGTAGTGGAATATAAGGAGTAATAATTTTAATCAAAATTAGTAAATGAAGTTGCTTGAGTTTAAATAATCTCAGCATGATAATTTACTATGAATGGGAATTGGGAGAATTTTGAAGATGCATGAAAATTGGAAAGCATAAATAAATTAATTTTTTCGGAGTTTGAATTCATAACTAAATCAGCTGAGAATGCAAGCGTAATATATTGTCATTTTTTGAAATTCAAATCTTTGTAAAGTTGTTCATTGAATGTTAATATTATCGATTGTAATAATTGTATGCAAAGTAGTATAAAAAGAATCAATCTATGATGTAGTATGTAAGTGTAGGATTTCATCATTGTATTATTCGTGCATGCATGTGTTTATAATATACGTGCTGATCATTACTAAAGTTTACTATACGATTAATTATTCAGGTTATGTATTTTCTTCAATTTATGTAATAAAACGGCATTTTTATTAAATAAACTGTTTAAAAAATACGAAGTTTACATTTTTATATTCATTTAATTTTAATCTGGTAGGTATCACAAATATAAGATTATAAAAGATTTCTTCATAGTGTGTGTTTTGCCATTGATTTCTGTTAAATCAATATACTAAAAAAAGTTTGTAGGCCCAGTGATATTTAATTTCCAAGTTTATCTATAGATTTGATGTATGATATTCGTTTTTCTAAATAATACAAATTTTATGACATATTATCTTCATTTTTATAATGTTATTAAGTTTTATTTATACAATTATACTAAATTTTCATAAAACTATAAAAAATACATTTACTTTTAAGAGTTATGTTTTAATGCAATCAACAGAGGAAGAATTTCTTATACTACTAACGGGCTTTTAACTATATCTACACATATTTGAGATGTTAAAATTTTATTTTGCCCAGTTACAGTATTTTATAGCAAATAAATTAACGTTCTTGTATACTTTGTAATACCTGGATATTGTGTTGATGGTTACTGGCATTCGGTTGATTTTCTATTCTTCCGTTACCGGATATGACTGATGCAGCAGCCACTAAGGTGGAGTACTGGCTTGTCAATAATGCTTGTTATTCCCATAAGAGCAATATTGAATCTTATACTTGAGACGCTCTATAGTATAATAATTTGTATTTCGCCAGGTTAAATTAGAAGCAACGTTTACTTAGAAATAATTAATGAAAACTAATAATTAAAATATACGCCTGCCATTTTATATTTTTTGTTAGTAACTGTTAAAATTATAAAGGCACAATTTTTTATTTAAAGTAATAGGACATTTAATTTAATTTGCATTAATCAATTTAATAACGCACACTAATTAAAGTTTATCTTGGGATTAGTCAAGGAAATGATGACGTAACCACAAAAAGCTGGTCTTGTGTGTACTCTACGGTAAAATTCCTTATTGCGCCAAAAAGGTTTAGATAACGTTGATAGGATGAAAATCAAATATATCGAATAGTCCTAAGATTTCCTGGTTACGAATTTTGTACTTAAATAAGTCATATAAGTATTGTAAAAAGGATATAGCGTATTCAAAATTCTTGTTTACGCTTTATCTATGTAAAATTACGCACTGATCATATGTCTTCCCTTCTAGAACTCACAGGATGGTTAACAATGATACATAGACGTAAACTACATTTGACTGTCTTCTGTCCTAACATCACCATGACTTATTCTCCATCGTACCTGTATAGAAGGATATCCTTTCACACTGATGTTCACAACATCAACATCAGAAGTAAAGGATTATTAACTCCACCTTATTATCGAACATTGATTTTTTTGACCGCCCCTTTTTGTACCACATCACAAAAATTTATAATTCTATAGATACAGGTCTTAAAAAAGTTACCTATAACATTTTTTAAGAGAAAATTATGTAATCGCTTAAAGTAATTGTATCTAATTGTTTTGTTTTTCATCACATACTTATTCTATTACAGAATTAAAATGCTACTTAGTTGTTAATATATTCCTGTAGATATTAAATAGATTTATGCCAAAATTGCACATAGTGTGCTTTACTTTTATGGAGGGTTGGGTAATGGAGCAATATTTACTTTGGTAAATTATTGAACCTAATCCTTTTGAATTCAAATGTTTACAAGTATACTAATATCAATTAGGTACAAGATCTTTTATGATGTATGATTAAACATTCAATAAAAACCTATCATTATTATTATAATTTACATTACATTAGTTTCATTGTAACTAAATTTTATTTTAATGCTCTAGAAATATTTTAATTACTTACAACTTCTTTAACTATGTTAGTTCTTTAATTATGCAATAAGATAATTTTTGATCAATGAAACAATTTTATACAAATGTCTTGGTGATTAAGTTTTTGACTTTCTTTCTTTTTTCTGTTGTTTTATTATACGGAGTGAAATAAAATGGTTTACTTTTGAGTCTTGTGAATTGAACTTACTTCATTTATTTTGTAGTAACATTTGTTTTCAGGTTCGCGTCTAGGTTTCGTTTTTTCCCTAGTATTCGTTCCGGTCGAAATATACAAGCTGATTCAAAGAATTGCATTAATTCTTTAAACGCTAGAAAATAACTAGCGCCTAAAAAGCAAAACTTCTAGTTATGTACTAACCCTACTTAATTGCATTAGGTTCTCAAACTCAGAAGTGTTAAAAATAATCGTAGATAGGATTCCGCCGAGGAGTAACCAAACGATTCGCATAACTACTCACCACCTACTCTACTGATTTTGAGCTAGCCTATCCGGCCAAGTATTATTTATCAACCACCGAGTTGATTACAAATCCAAGTGGTTATAAATGACTCCATTTGTTACTCCAATAAACACTTTGCATCCCAAGATACTTTTTACTTATAAACTTAACAAATATGTAAAATAACCGTCTCTCAATATACTTACCACCAACATTAACAATACTTTAGTATCCGATACTTACAGAAAATCAACGACAGCTATCTAGTTAATACCATATTTTTCAAGCACCTCATTACAGCACAAAACCGCATTTGTCAATTTTCTCACACACAGTAGTAAATTACCTCCTCAGAACACTACTACAACAAATCATTGTATAGGTACATTGTATAAAAATTATTCACCTAAACTTAAAATTTACCTGAAACAAAAAATAATTACGTAATATACAAGAAGCCTTTACTAAAAGTAATCCGGGTTAACCAGGTTGGTAAAAATAGTGACGGAAACGATTATTGAAGCAATCATCGCTATGGAAATAATGATGGATTGGGTTAACCTTCATTGATTTTCTGAAAAGCCCATAAAAAGTGATAACTAAGGTTATAAATCAATTATCACAAAAGTCAATAATATATTCAGAGTCTCAACCAAAAACAGTTTCCAAAAATATAATTATATTCAATTAAAGATCTAATCCCTTTACTCCAACATTGCGGCATTTAGGAACTCCAATATAACAGCTGCCTGGCCGAAAATAACGCCATTTCTTCCCACATTGGCGAAATAAATCGCCATTTAAACACTATAATAACGGGAAATATCTGTCATACTGGATCCAAGTCAAGATATGCAAAACATTCAACTTCGCTAACGCTCGTCTACATAATCATTTTGATATTCATCAAAATTCAAAAATTCTGAAACGAAATTTATATCATTTTGATTTTCTACCCCCATTAGATGACTTACTTGCATTTGCAACTTAGAAACGTAACTACAAGTGAAGGATTAACGTTTCAATCCGTTTGTTTCGGATGTATTTTCACATTTACGCTTTATTCATAAATGGTTAATTCGTTTAATATCTAATTCCTAAATTAAACTTTATTTTGCGTAAGCCACAATATCCACTTATAAAAATGTTTATGTACTTTAGCAATTATTTTTACTTTTTCTTACCTATATAACATATAGTTAAAAGAGAAAGTATTGTTTTCGACCAAAATTTTCAATGTAGAAATTTTATTGGAGATACAAGATACAAGAGTACGAAAATCATGTTTTTGAAAATTACGTGTGCTTGTGCGTACGCGTACGTGTGCTGTGCGCGTGCGTGTGCTCATGCGTGTGCATGTGCGTATGGGTGTGCGTGTGCGTGTGGGTGTGCGTGTGGGTGTGCGTGTGCGTGTGGGTATGCGTGTGCGTGTGCGTGTGCGTGTACGTGTGCGTGTGCGTGTGGGTGTGCGTGTGCGTGTGCGCGCGCGTGCGCGTACGCATGCGCGTGCGCGTACGCATGCGCGTGCGCGTGCGCGTGGTCGTGCGTGCACGTGCGTGCGTGCGTGCATGCCTGCATGTGTGCGTGCGTGCAGGAGTGCGTGCGTGTGTGTGTGTGTGTATGTGTCTGTGACCACGATAGTTCGAAAAGCAAATAATAACAAAATTTTATATTTGAGTTTGTATCCATCGTCGCACGCAACAGCAACAATTTCACTAAAATCGAAAGTGCTACATTACTCTTGTAATTTTTTGGTTTTTTGAGATGTTTTCAAAATCGGTTGTAAAGATTTTTTTTAATTCACTATATTTCTTAGAAATTTAATGCTCTTTGATATAATCTAAGCGGGTTTTCATGGAAGTTTTCCGTAAGTCCAGTAAGCGGAAGTGCTTTCGCCGTTAATTTTGATTAAAATAACTATGAAACAAAACAGCCTAGCTAAATAAAAATTTGTATTTAAGGTTACAATTACCTCAGTGTGCTAAAGCAAGAATTTAGTTAAAATTTAATAACTGAAAGTACCACCTTATTCCTGCCATTTTTAAATATTTTTGAATTTTTCGTTTTTCGACATTTTCTCGAAATTAGCGTAAACGATTTTTTTTAAATTTATTGTATTTCTTAAGAATTTAATACCCTTTTATATAACCTAGGCGGTTACTCAGAAAGTTTTCTGTAAATGGACTAACCGGAAGTAATTACACTGTTAACTCTGAATACAATAACCATGAAACTACAAACCCTGACTAAATGAAAATTTGCATTTGGAGTCACAGACGCCTTTTTCTGCAAAATCAAAAATTTGGTTAAAATCGAATAACTGAAAGTACCACTTTACTTCTGTGGTTTTTAGATAATTTCTGAATTCTTCATTTTCACGGTTTTCTTGAAATCGAATCTAACTATTTTTTAAACTTAGTATATTTCTTAGCTACGTAATTTAGTTTTATATTAAGCAAAGAGTTTCTCTAATAAATTTTTGAAAATCGAATATCCGGAAGTACTTCGAATATTAGTTGTGAACAACGTTTCTCAAAAAGGAATCATTATATGAAAATCAAAAACTATATTTGTGTTTTATATTGCCCGTATATGAAACGGCAAGAATTTAGTTAAAATTGAATGATCGGAAGTTCCACTTTATTCTTGCAACTTTTAAGTTTTTTGCGATTTTCTCGAAAACGTTTTTAACTTTTTTTTAAACTTGCTACGGGTCTTGTGTCCTTCATATCCTTTTACGTGAACTTAGAGGTTTTCCTGAAAACTTGCGTTGAAGCGAGTTATTAGAGAAAATCTCTGTAGTTAGGCAGGGTTTTGCGAGTCCAGTAACTTGGATTGGTAACCGTTACAATTATCGTTCCCAAAATAAATATTTTAATTATTTGTGAACATTTGCATATTTGTATACCTATACATGTAAGAGAAAGTCGTGTGTTGTCTCACGCCAGATTTTTATAATTTACTTTTAAATATCCCATGCGCTACATCTTAAAGCTAGCCTTACTCCTCCTGTGAGCTGTTATTTTTATGGTCAATTTGAATGTTTCAACTGGTTCATCCTAAATCCTTGTATTTATACAACCAGAGTTCTGTTTAATTTCTGAATTATTCTTTGTATATATTTATACCCCCTCCAAAATTTGTTAAATGTCATTTTAACGTTTCCTTTGTTATGTCAGCTGTTCTATTTGTTATACATATTTATATTCAACCTTGTGATCCTCCATACCTTTACACTGTCATTTTTATCCATAATTTTAATTTTTTTGTCTAATTTTACTACCATGTTCACAAATTTTACATTAAAAGCCAAAAGTAAGATAAATATTTTAAAATTTATTTAAATATTTAGATCAATTTAGTGACTTTGCAGATGTGGCTATTTTTATAAAACCAGAATTTTTTTTTCTTCTTAGTAAGAAGTAAATTAATGAAACTGCTTTAAATGTCAAAACTGGTAGCCATATTACATAATTGAAACAATAAGAATTTGAGCAAAAGCTGATTTCTAAATTTTATATCTCAAAATTCGTTTGATATTGACGGCCTAAGAGCGGGTACCCATTGGATCTTGAGCTGGACAAGATCTCATCTACATTCAAGCAGTCATCTACGAGATAAATAATTCCCACGAGTACTTATTCCTGCATTTCGGTAGCCGAGGAAAATTTTCTGTATCCAAAATTTTTATATTCATTATTTCAAATATTTCATTTAATTTCTCGGGAATCACGGTTCTTGCATTGTTCTAAAGTGATATCTTACGGATTCTTTGCATCTCAATATAATTAAGTGGATTTTATTACTTGGGAATTGTTCGATTTATAGATATTGTGAAATTTGGCAAACAATATATAACATAAAAAACGCAAGGTAAGCAAAAGAGAATGGAAAAGGATAGAGCATTAAACGACTTCCAGCCACTATTTATCGACTTATTCGCCCACCTCAGTTGTACATTACTGGAAGTTACATGCCTGCTTCGAGTATTGGTAGTAATCTTACATGGTCCACGACCCAATGAAAATTTGCCCTAGGTCTTTGTGATGCTTTCAAATTTAATCGTTTAATCTAGAACGGCTACTGTATATTAATATTTCAGTTAAAGATCTAGACATCATAATTCTGAATTATTTAATTACTGTCAGTTCTCTATTAATGTCAAGTGTTCTGAGAAAGTTGCTTGAAATTACTTTGTAGCAGAATTACTTTTTTGACTGAAATATGTCCTACAAAATAATATAATGTTATATGAATGTTCTATAATGAACGATCGTAACATTTGTCTGACTTCGTACCTTAATACGCCCCTCAACTGCTGATGTTTTACTTTCCAAGTAATTCTCTTTGGATGTAATACACTTATGCGCTAGGAGTCATTCTTTGACAGATCCTTCAAAAATGCCTTCGTTAGCTCCACTACCTATTATTAAAACTGAAAACCCCTTCCACAAAGGCGCTCCTTCACTTGAGGTTAAAGAAAAGACCATAAGGAGCAAGGTCTGCAATGTAAGGTGGATGAAGTACGTATGAAGTACATTTATTTCGGCGAGATAGTTCATGACTACGATTGCACTATAATCGTGCGTTATCATGGTGTAACATCTACCCTGTTGTATGGAGCTGTGGTCATTTTCGCCTGGCATAGCTCGTCAGGACCTTGTTATTGCCTTGTTACTGTTGTGTTAATAAACCATCGAATAATGAGATTATCATGACCTTACCAGCACATGCCACCATTTTGACCATTTTGGGTATTGGTGATGATCAAGTTTTCCACAACCAGTTTTGTTGAGTCAAAATGATAAATCCTAGTGTCAACACCGGATATTCCGCAAGAAATTAACCACCTTCCTCTACCGTTCTTTTGAGCACCACAGAAACTTCATGCGAACATAGCGTTGTTCGTGAGTAAGCAATTTCGGAACCCACCAAGCACAAATATATCTCCTATACAGTGTTTTGGTTACGAAATATAGCAGGAACCTAATGAAATATTCAAGGCCTCTGATAATTATTGTAATATGATTCGTCAATCTTCTCGCACAGTCACAGTGGCAGTGTTGATGTTTGTTTCCGTTTGAGCTATGGATGGAGTCTCATGATTAGTCATTTCTGATGTTAACTGTCATGCATCTCTGTACGTTTTATGTACATAGTACTATAGGGAAAAATAGATTCCCCAAAAGCCTCTTGTAAGAATGATCAAGTCCCAACACATGATTTCCTCAGACACGCAAAATTTCACAGCAGCACACTGTTCTTCATGTATCAACCCCATTATTCCATAGGAGATACTGTACATGTCTCAACTCAATAACTTGCATCACTCAGAATTGAAACTGAATCAACGCAATTGTTATTACGTAATAGATAAGATATTGTATCAACCTTATGACAAAAAAACATAATTTCACAGCGAAAAGTGTGACAATAAAATAATTATGGCCATTCACTTATTAGTCCACTAATAATTTATTCAGTAATTCCCATATTACAAATTTGCAACGGTTACCAGATTAAAGTGCAATTAACTGTACCTTAAATAAAAGTTGTATAAATCGTTTTAAATTTAAAATCTAGCAAATCACAGTAATAACCTCAATTTACGTTTTATGTAAATTTTACTTGCGGCATTTATTTTACTGAAATTAATCTTACACGGCGTCAATCACACATTAGCCCATAGCTTGTTAATTGGGACATTCACCACGCACTTCGAAAATTAAATTTTTGTTATAATAAGAAATAGTCTACTGTGAAATAAATAATAACTAGGCTGACCCGAGGAGTCATAAATGTCAAAATTCCAATCAAGAGATGTGTTGGGCTTTTATGAACAGAAAGATAATAAAAGAAAGTTGGTTGAAAGCTATATTCATCTGACTTGAATTTTGCGACAACTTGTCACACCAAATCAGGGTTAAACTGTTTATTTATGTTCACATTTCGTAAACTTCTTAATAAAAGTAATTTTTTGTGCTAAACCAAATTATAGGAATTCCACATATACAGAAGCTTTTGAAAGGATATGGTAATAATCACTTAACTCTTTAGAAATATTTATTAATTGTGGCTTTTATTTTTATGCCAATTTATTACATTTTGGAAACCCAACGCATTGTTACTTAGAAATAATATGTATTGATAGTTCAATAATTAAATAAAACTAGAAAGTATTAAATACTTCAAGATTTGTTTACTTATATGTTTTTACTGACTATGAGTTGCTAGTGTACTCATAAAATTAATAAATGTAAATCTGCTAAATGTCATATCAATTTTACTTTAAAAACTCTTAAATATAATTGAAATACTTGGGTATCGGCGGAAAACATATAAATTCCACTTTAAAACTTGTCTATATTTCGTGTTAAGTTTCGATTATTACTACAAATATCCTTATAGCACTTAGATACAAATTTTGTATAATATTATACTATAAGTTTCAATAGTCATTACAAAGGTAAGTAATTAAAATTGTGCTGCTAATTGTAATGGCAAATTTTTAAATCGTTGAGATATATTTATTATACGACTTTTACCATCAACCATCACAATACGTGAGAATAAGATGTAGTTTTTACCTCTTGCCCTAAGTAAACAACTACTTCCATATACATTTTGAATCCAAGTTTCCATAGAAATGAGTTATTTTATTTCTGCTTTCTTTTTGTAGGCCAGTTCCTTTGCATGAAAAACAATATTGTAATATTAACGCAGATTTATTAAGATCTTTTACTGCAGATTAATATGAAATTCTATTAAATATTAAATATTTGTTCAATTATACTGATAATGAACTCGTATTAACAATTAATCATGCATCGACAATATAACTATTTATAATTCATTAATTTCGTGATTATCTAAACCGTTATATGAGTTAATCCAATATTATACTCTAAAAATTAAAATTGCAAAATAATTCTAAAGAAACAACTCCTTTAAAGTGCCATATTTGAGAAAGGTTCGTGATATACATAAATCTATAAAATATTAATTTTAGTAATAAACTATCTTCAATGTTATATATTTAAATCCTTCAAACAGAAATACTTAGGCTTAAGTAGGCAAGATTTATAAGTCACGTCCGGAGGAAAACTTCAACTAATCGTGAAAACTTTAATTAACGGTCAAGCAATTTAAATTCTATTGGTTGATAATGAAACTTACGATAAAAATCTGAATATTCCCAACAAAATAAAATCTCATAGAAGTCTTGAAAATTCCAAAAATCAAGTCTTTTCATCAAGCTACTGTTAACAAAGCGTTTCAGTCAACAAATTTTCAACAGGTTGGTATATGGTCTTTGGTAATGTAATGATTAGCACGTTTGGGTATCTATCCAAAAAATCCTCTGTTCAAATCTCGGCTAAGGAAAATTTTCAGATTTTGTAGATTCCATTAATTCATAATAACAAGTTAATGAAGTATCTGTTGATTTTCAGCTCATCTCTAAATTCTATTCTATTAAGGCCCAAACGGAATAAACACTTTCGACTGTGATTTATAGTATTCTTCTTATTGAAGTACTATATTTTAGATGTTTTAAATTTCAATTGTTTCATATTACACAAAATATACACCCTGAGGATGGCGCTTTAATTTAGTAACCGAAACATATGTAGGTTTAATAAACCTAATAAACCTCGAAACTAGGTTTCGAGTCATTTAGTTATACAGAATAAACGCTATTTGACGGCGTACATTATCAAATTAAAACTAAGGGAATTGTTAGCGTATACACAGAACAAACGGCGTGCAACGGCGTAGAGAGCCGTATAACGATGATTGTTCGTTAACTTTCTACTTTTGCGCTTGAATACGGTTTCAAATGTCATTCAACATAATCTTCTATTCACATACCTACAAAGTTGAGAAACCCAAAGGTTATAAAATCAAAATTTTCTTTAAAAATGTCTACCACCGTCGTCGTTTTCTGCTATTATAGTTAATGCAGCAACGATAATAAAAATAACTAATAGATAAGAAATAAAACACTAAGCTGAATTCGTCTACAACTGTTTCGGTTTTATTATTGTGTCTATTATATGTTATATCAGAGAGAAGGGAGAGGGGACAGCTAATGTTAAATAATTAGGAACAATTCGGTTGCGCCATCTTTGCATGGTGACAAGAAAATATAATGAAACCGGGAGTTTTAAATATAACAGCACAATTAAATGGGAACAAATGACAGGAACATTTAAATAAATCACTTAAAAATTTATTAAACAATTCATTTTATTATAAAACTTATACATCAAATTATGTACATTTACAATTTAATATTTCATTTTTAACTTTAATTTACATAGCACATAAATTTACTTTAATATATATTTTGGCCCATATGCTTTAACATAATTGTTTACAATTTCATTAACTCTAAAATCCTTTTTATGAATTTTGCGATTTAACATAGCATAACCATTCTTTTGCTACCGCAATTGTCTTCGGAATACTAAAGTATTTTAATTTATATGTATTTCTATGGCACAAAACTAAACACTTTTATGACGTGCCATTTGTTATGGTAGATATGAATCAAAACAATTCTTATAGTGTAATAAAATGATTTAAAATTTAATTACCTTAATAAAATTCAAATTAATTTATATAAACGTTGAAGGTATCAAAAATATTTTTTAAATTAACACACACGAAACAAAATTGTGCAATTTTCTTTGTGAATATCATAAATAATTTGACATAACCATCATAAATAAACAATATACAAATCATAGAAAACTTATAAGTATAAAAAAGTAAACAAAGAAAATCTATATATCGAGTGATCGTTACTACCAGCTCAATCTATGAATGGTGGCTAGAATTAAAACATTGGGTTTTATTTTGTTCATATAACTGTCCTCTCTCTCTACTCACTGCTGGTAATTATATGGTACAGATCGTACTGGCCGTGACGTCGTAAATTTACGTGCATTTAGAAACCCTGCCGACGACAAACGCCGTTTAATGCCGTCACCGGCGTTTATTCTGTTTATATCTTTACTAACGAAAATTACATAGCTAATGAAAATTAAAAGTGTTTTCATGCTTGTAGTAGTGTTTATGGAATGCTTGTGCTTTGGGAATGTAGAAAAAGTGCATGTAAAAAACCTACTCCAGTATTTGATCGGTATTGTTTCGTACTAGCGTTTCTAAATTGCCTGTATTTTCCCCAACGAATAAAGAATACTAAAAGAAGTGCCCTAAGTACATAAAGTCTGAGTATGATGGTGGAGTTAGTATGTTGTGCGCATGTATTAGATACGTCAAATTTATATTTACTATTCTATCATTGGCGTGCGTACTCAAAAATTAAATAGTGTTTATTTTAAATATAATCAATTGAACATTATGAAAAATGCATCGATATACGCATTAAGCAAAGAAATTTAAAATACTTTTGTCAATCTTAAGCAAAAATTAACAATATTATACTGTAACCTACAATCATCAATATAAAAACATACCTATGAAACGATAGTCCCAGTAATTTTTTACTACTTCTGTTAATGCAACCATAAACTGCAGATCCACCCAAGATTTCTACTAAATTATAAATAAATATATTTAAAATTAAAACAATATTTGGGTTAAAACTGTGTAACTTTAATAAAAATTAAACGTTTCGAAAACTATTTGTCTTCTTTTTCAATAAAATGGACAACTCAAAATTGACAATTAATTAATTACACACACGATTAATAAAAACTTCCACAATCTAACACTTTAACTGCATCTGACCATAATGGCGTCAACAACAGGTAGTGATAGCTAAAAGCGCTTTCTTAGTATTCCTTATTCGTTGATTTCCCCAAATATGGGCAATGTTTGGTAGTGGAATCAGTGCTTCATATTTAACGTTGTGTTAACTCATATTCTTCATAAAAATCTATAAGTTAATTTTGTATAACGTTATCTTTTTATAACCTTGACTATTTATATCTTAGGGATTCTTTCAAAATCAACATTTAAGTTATTAAAGTGATACTAGTTTTCGATGTAGTTAAGTTATCGAATTTTTAATTACTTGTTGTAAGAACTTTATCGAAAAACCCCGTGTGCATTTCACTTTGCTGCGTTAACCTTTTCATCCATTCAATGCCGCATCTAGTTTAATTTCCGTACGCCTTTTGTAAGCATATAAAGGTGCGTAAAAATTAGTTAAAGCGCTGCAAGGTTACTTTCAATTATCCATCACAAGTTCTGTAAGCAAAATGTTGTTCACATTCATTTTGGAATTTCTGTGGTTTGTGCCTACGGGCTAATCAAGGAGCCTTGATGTAGTTTCGCCAAATTGTTATTATTTTTGTAATTGCGGAAAGACGCTTTACTGAAATGATGCCGCTATATTGTTCATTTTTACACTTTTGGTTGAGGTATAAGATCGTATAATTTGGTTTACACAATCTTATTTATAAAGTTTATTGCTAAATTCAAATAATCCTTTATTGCTAAATCCCAAGTATTTGCCATTATCGAGTCATGCAATTAGTTTTCATATGCGTCGACTTCAGTGCATATGTTGCAATCTAACAAACGACATCGTTGCTGATACGAGTAACACGCTTGTAAAAGTAATAGTTATTTAAATTTTAAACGATTGAAACTAATTACAGTTCGATTTTTCAATATTCATTTACGCAATTTATACGTATAATCTTAAGATACGTACTCGCGTGTGACAATATTTGATCAAATTTCATAGGTATCCGGGGCGTGTTTACTACCTAAATTTCAACTATTTAATATATGTACTGTTTGAGTAGCGGCGTGATAACTTTTTACTTGTTCTGGATGCATTTATTTATTAATACGTGCGTGCATGCGTACATGCGTCATTCGTGCGTGCGCGTGAGTGGATGGGTGACCATTCCAATTATCGTCCCCAAAATAAAAATAAATTAATATTTTAATGATTTGTGTGCATTATTTATATACTTTAAGTGATCTCAAAATTTAATTATAAAACTCTTGGTACATGTATAAAGGATTTTATAAATGGATGAATTATTTATGCTTTTAAATTAATTTTGAGTTTTATAGTTTAGGTGTATAGGAAAGTAACTAAAGTCAATAAATTATGTCTATATACCCAATTATTTATGATGTAGATCACACTGATTACTGCAATGTCATATCTAAAGAGAATGTTTGGAAAACTATAGGCAATGCATTAAATAAAAATAATTCGTTCCTTATTTATTTTTTCCTTAATTAAGGATTATCTCTCGTGGCACCATGCTACATCATACTACCGCGTGTATCACATCCTATATTGGTGGTGATTATGTTAGCTTATTTACTTATTTATCTGTATCACTTTCCTAAAGTATTATGTGACGGTGTAATGGCGCATGATAAAGAAAAACGATAAAAAATAAAAAATCGTAATATTATTTATTAGATCAATCAAGTGTCAAGTTTTAGGTGTTATCAGATTTATCAGGTATCAGACAGGGAGGGAATAATGTCCCCGTTTCATAATTAGGGGCTGTCTCTCGTGCCATTTTATCACATCTCGCTATTTCATCCATAAATCCTATTCCATACAATTAAAATTGTTCTCGATAACGAGGTGGCAATAATAATAATGATAACGTCAATTTTAACTTAAAATTGTAAGTACATATTTCACAATACGTGACACGTAAGATTGAGATATACGATATTTGAATGATGAATATGTATATCTTTAGCCTACTGGTAAGAATATATAACGAAACTACTAATGTATAAATTTAAAGAAGCATACTATTTTAATTTTTTATTTATATTTGCAGGTGATGACTGGATATTTGTCAGAGATGGATATCGTAGATTTTTAAAAAAGAATAAATTAGGAATTGGTTCAGCTGCTCCAAAAAATTCAAAGCACAAAAGGTATCAACAATAGTTGTTTCTTAATGGCGCTTCTCGGGATAGAACTGAAGGTTCATATATTCCATCACCTGTTGCGTTCATTTTATAGTGGTGCAGTAACCATTTTGAATTAATTAACGTAAATTTAAAATTTTTAAAGGAATTTACAAAAGTCAGTGGTTGCTAAATTTTTAAGTATATGTTTTTAGTTCGTATATACTATTCTATAATTTTGTATGGCAAAGTTGATTTTTAAAGCATGTGTGTGGCGACACGTGTGCGATAAGGAACCACCAGGAGGTGTGGTCTAGGCTTTTAGCGGAGATGCCAGACAGAGGAGGTCTCCTGATTTCGTTCGCAAAGAATAGATTGCGAGATATAGTTGAATTATTTTGTTTTCTTGTGCGAATAAGCTTTTCTGTTGCAAATGTGCGGGATAAAGTTTCCGCCGAAGTGTTTTCGTGGTAGTGCCACGCAAGAATTAAAGAATATATTTAAATGGATTTCTAGTTTATTCCTAGATAATCACGAACT
>JAHWXV010699717.1:0-12561 GCA_024586415.1 Phrixothrix hirtus | reverse complement strand
CATGGAGAGATATTTTATTACGAAATGTTTCTTTATTCAGGCATTAATTAGCATATGTCAAGTTTGCATGTGTATTTTTTCTTAATTCAGTTACTGTGGGTAAAGAATTTGTATGAATTTCTCATAAACTAGTTAAATTATTACATTTTTTACAGCTATAGTGTTGCTTTTATCATTAGTGGTTATATTAATCAACTTTTTTCAGCTTATCAATCTTAAAACAAATACTGCACGCCATTAAGGCTAGTGAGTGACAGATAAAGAACTCTTCCTAGAAACAATTATAAACAATCTATCATTTCTTGCACTAATTGATACAGAATCTGCCAAATCCTAAATAAGTTAAGAAATGGGAAAAGCGTCACCACCTCCTATAACCAATTATTTCAATAATTCTTGTATCTTTTGAGGCAGCTTGTACCATTGCATCGTAATGCCTCAGTTCTACCGATGTGTTTTGTAGTTTCATGACGACCTGCAATAGCAATCTTTGGATATTATTTTGTCTTTACCGCAGTATGAGCAGAATATCCTGGGACGGGAGTAATATCTTTCTAGTCGATGTGGTTTCCTTCCATAATGAAAACATATTTTCTCTATTCTATAGGTATTTTTGTGTAAGTTGTTTTCTCTTGTACGTATGATTGTTGTTTATCTTTGGAGCCGGTTGATTTTGATTCACTAAATTAATCGATTATTTCGTGTTTCTAGGAATTGCCAAATTAACTAACTCAGAAGGAAAGCGGTAAAGTAGGTGGGGTATGGTGGTAAAAAGATGATAATAATAAAATATATATATGGTTCTCAGCAAAAATCTGTTGGCTCAAATTAAGTCGACGCTTTTCTAAAAGAAAGGTAAAAAAAAGCACAGTATGAGTAAGGCGCCAGTCGTTCACGTAAGCAACATCAGGTAACACCTGAACGACAAAATTTCCACCTAAAGAAAAATTATTCACAATATTTGTTCAGCATCCAGAGCAGTAGACCTAAGAAATCCTAAATTCATTTGAAGCAAAAGGAAGTTTTTGAAAAATCAAAGCAAATCAATTTAAACATATAAATGTGTATTTATTGAAACCCTTTGTATAACGAATAACAATTAGCCTAACATCATTATATACAAAAAAATTATATATAGTTTCAACGGTATTTTGTAACCTAATTAAGGACCCATTTTACAAGCAAAAGGATATCTGAAGTGCTTCGGCTCTACATATGCCCAAAAGGGCTCAATGAACAGCTAGCGTTACATCATCACCTCAGCATATAACAGCCATCAAAAGCCAGCGTAATACATTGTAATAATTAGGGCAGAAGAATAAGATGCCATCGGTCAAACTAAAAAGAGTAGACCAAAACGAATTAATTATCAAATATGAATATGAACAATGCCTTTTTTAAATATAGTAGCAAGGAGTAAGAAATTCGTCACTTTGTATGTTTAAACGTTAGCAAAGAGAAGTAACAAGTGTTCGTTCAAGGCGATCCACACCCAAAAACTTAATAAAGTGAAAGATTGGATTTAAAGTTTTAAAACGAATTTTTATATTTACAAACCTTAACGCCAGATAGCGAGACTTACTCGATAAATAAATTATACGAAAGGCATCCTCTAAATTATTTTAATTAATTAGAAGTAACCGTTGTTTTTAACCACAAATATAACAAAAGGAATTATCTATTAAGATAAATATATCTAAATACCCACAGAAACGAATTTTGATTATTTACTATTAAAAATTCTATACTTAAAAGAAATTATACGCAGATATGTACAGGGCTTACTTAAACAAATATGCGCGAAATAGAAATGAATACCAAAATGTCAGGGTGAGACCGTGACAGAATGTCTGATGCTTCTGTGGTATACATGTGAATCTATTCTAGTTGTGCTTTTTATGCGTTATTTATGCTTGTACTGTTTTACTTTGATAGTTATCGCAGTTTTAAAATTCGCTCCCAAGTTTTGAACCATTTCAATTCCTATTCCTAAATTATTGGTTTCTAACCTCAGATTTAATTATTTACGATTTCTCCTTTTCTATTTTAATAATATCGCATTTAATTCAATACTGTTAGAAATTTCTAATTTACAAACTTCATTATTCACAATTAAATAATATTTAACTATACTTGAATCAACTCCTCACTTGCACATCTAATATAACGGTAAATTTGACAATCTTCTAAGATTTCCTCTTTGTGCAAACCATGCTTAAAGCTGGGTGGTCTTTTTGTAATTTGACAGTTTGGTATTAAGTTACCACATTTAATTGCTGTTTTCTAAACAACCATTGCAACAGGATTTTGTTAACGTCTAATATATTTCTTAATTATTTCAAATTTTGTTATTCTGCAAATTCACTCATAAAAGCTATTTTAGTAACTTCATGGGAATTTTATTTATGCCGTTTTCTAATGTCAACTATGGTTTGGATTGGCTAAATTACCTCAACACATATCGAGGCTATATTATAAACACATATCGAGGCTAGATCGTGTGTAACGGAAGTTAAAACGTGTTATCCACATATATGCTTGTAGTGCCACCAGGTTGCTGTATAGTTGGTGGCCTATCTTTAATAAGTCTTAGCAGTGACCTCAAATGATAATGTGTATTCAATAAGTTACTAAGAAGGCTTCATAATATCACATGTAATTTTGTAAAGAAATCTTACTTCTGGTTTATAATCCATAAACATTTATATCTAAAATAGTAGCCTGTAATATAATTTAAATGTACTAATTAAATTGCTAGTAGCATAGCTCCAGTTAATACTGCCACATAATACTATTCGATGAGTATGGAACTAGCTTATGTAAGTATCTTAACAAATGTATATTGCTGTACGCATTCGTTTTCCATGAATCTTTCTTACACTGATTAGGCTAATTGAATGTATACAAGTGTGACATGTGTATTTATTTATTTTTATCACACTTAATTTACTTGTATTTATTAATTGATTTAATTAATGTGCTATGATTATCCACTACTTTCCATATTTATTGCAAATAAGGTAAGTTACAGCTGTTAATTCGTTTCTGGATATCTAACGAATATTCGTATAGCGCCCGACAATTGCTTTCATTTAAAAATAGGCAATATTTAATATAGCCCAGTTCCCTTCTTCGACATTTACTTGTACTAGCTCAAGCAGTGTCTTCCTTTCTTAAATGTAACGTGTTGGTACAGTTTTAGAACCAGTACATTCAAGGTGTGTCACCTAATTTGTGTTTGCAATGCGGTGATGTAGCCACGTAATTTCATTCAGTAGTGATCAATTCACCGTTAGATTGGAAGATTGTAAGCCAGGACTAAATTACTTGTTACAAATTATGAAAAGTTGAGTGTGATTAGAAGGAATATCGATTTTGATATTTAACTGATTACTGTTCGTGTCAAATTTATAGATTTCCAAGTGTGAACTTGCCCTATTGGGTCCAGTTTCGATACGAAGACACAGAATGTACACTGTTCCACTCAATTTTGGAAATTACTTGAACTAGTTTAGTCAACATCACCAAGCACTATTCGTAATTAATGTACAGGATCCCATTTTCGATATTTTTTTAAAGTATCTCGGTTATAATTAGAGATAAATAAATAAAAATTTTACAAACCGTGCCTACTTTGTTTTAAAAATCATCCCTATAAAACAGTTTTCTGCCAACTGTTGTCATTTCTAAAATATTGCTGAAAACTGCAAACTTTCAGAAAACAAACTCCTTTAATTACTGAAACATACTGTATGCTTTTGAAAATATTTTTTAGTGGTCGTTATATGCCTTTTTCTGTATAACCTCTTAGTGTTATCAGTTTTGTAAAAGAAGAGGCAACTTCTGAATTATAAGCCAAAGTTTATCATTTTTAAATTGAGAGAGTAGTTCGCCGTAACTTAAAACAATTTTCTATTCTTTAAGATTTTCAAAAATATATAATTTTATATACTTCTACTCATAAATAATAAAGTTATAACGGATTATTTTTAAAATTAATACAAAAAGTCGTAATTAGCTAAATAGCAGGTCATTGAAGAATGCACATCGCCCGAACAATAGTTGAAAATTGTTGCCTATCAGATTATAACTACTTCATAACCGTGTTTATGTAAAAGCAGTAAGTAGAGCGTGTTAGAATCAAAATAATAGTGGTGAATAATGCAAAATTTCGAGAAAATTTGATGATTCGAATCTTTTACGAGTGTAATTTTAATGCGGAACGGGTTTCAGAAGTGTGTAATTTTTAATCCAAACCACTTTAGGTAGGTACATATTTATCAGTAATAATTTGTATTACTGTCTAGTAATTCTTGTAGATTTCCTGAACAACTCCAACAAATCAAAAAGATTTTTAACAGATCTAAGAATAACTTTATCAATTGTGAATCATTTAATCGACGGCGTCCTAAAACCTATGAACTGATAATTCTTGTTGCTGTGGAGAACAAGCATGAAACTTCCTGCAAAGTAATCGCAAGTAACATGGATGTTTCTAAATCGAAAGGGCGGAGAGTTTTAAAAAAGCATGGCTAGAAGTCATATAATTTTAGAGCAATACATGACTTACATCCTGGAAATATATAAAGACGTATGATATTCTATAAAATTCAGAAGGAGTGTCATTTGGTTTGCTGAAACACACATTCACTAGTGATAGCCTTTTCAATAGAAATAATTGTGAATGTTGATCCAATGAAAATATTTACGTCACAGGGAGAATGGGAGAGAAAATGACTCCATATTTTCGAAGGTAGCTTTAATACTAGTATATAGGTATACGGAAATACTGCAATTACGTCTTCCGGAACTATTAGATAGTGTTCCACTGGCTAATTTGAGAAATATGTATTTTCAGCAAAATGAGGCACCTACCCATAATACAACTCAAAATACAAACTACTTAAATGAAAATTTTCGAAATCATTGGATAGGAATAAATTGACCTGTTAGCTGGCCACCAAGATCCCCAAAGATGCTATTTATAAAAAATATTTCAGCAGCCGCTGAAAACGCACTTTAGGAATTGCAGAGAAAGTCTCTATATATTTAGTGCAATAGAGAATTTAAGAAAATAACGTGAAAAATGTCTTGAGCATAATGAAGCGTATTTCGAATAATATTTGTAGCATATTGTAACCTTGAGTTTCTGATATTATAGATTGTTAACTTAACATTTCTCTCTAAATACGTTTTTATTGTTAAAGTTAGATTTGGTAGCTAATATTGTAAAAAATTGTTTGTATAAGTATTATTCTTCAGTTTCTGTTATTACAACAATTTCCTCGTTTATTTCCTTCTCGTTAAGTATTTAGACCTCTCTTACATACATATCATTTTTATTGCTTATTTAAGTTATGAATATTAGAGAATTTTGCTTGTTTTCATATTTACACAAAATGAATACCTTTGTATCCTAGTATTTTGTTAATTATGACTTTTGTATTAATTTTAAAAAAAAACCTTAGAACTTTATGAGTAGAAATATATCAATCTATATTTTAGAAAAAGTTAAATAATGCGCTTTCCATTTAAAAAAACTTTGGTTTATGTATATTTCAGAAGTGGCTCGCTCTTCCAAAACTGATACAACTAAGAGATTCTATAGAAAGAGTCATATAAGGATGAGTAAAAATGTTTTCTGAAAATTTTCAGTTTTCAGGAATATTTCAAAAAGGAAAACAGGTAGAGGAAAACAGTTTTGACAATACTGATTTTCTCGAAAAAGTAGGCAAGGTTTGTTAAAGTTTCATCTGTTTATTTCTAACCATAATCGAAGCATTGAAAAATGGGACACCCTAAACAGTTGATATTATATTCGATTAAGACATACCTATATCATTTACTTCCGATTGAATTCAAATTCGTTAGTGTATATTAAGTAATCTTTTTTCCAATGCCTAAATTCATATTATGAACTCTACCTATTTACATTACACAATTTTCTTATTTTAATTCAATGAATATGTTGTTATTGTTTTTAGATTAACTTATTTATTTATTAATCTGAATGCACCTGAAGAGAAATAAACATAATTTTGTTTATGGAACTTGTCATCAAAAGTTCCAATAAGCCTGGTACCAGAGATATTACTCCTCAAACTTACATTCACTTCTCATACGTTTGGCTAGCCTTTTACTTAGCACACCTTATCATACAAATAATATTACTCCATTCCTTAGGCTAGTGAGTATTATTTAAGAAACAAATTTCTGTACAGAAAACGTTCCATGAGATTCCATATCTATTCATATTTAAAAGTTAACCTACAAAATCGCAGTATAAAAGAAAATCACGCTTTATATATTAATTTGTCGGTGGATTTTATACCATAGAATAAGCAATTAAGACAGGATATTGTCACAAAAGCAACTTCGAGGAACGAGTCGTTTTACACTTAGGCAGAATATAAGATTCGACATCGGTATAAGTGCAGTAACTCAACTTGTCAACTAAGTCAGAGGTGATATTACAAGTAATTATAAGATGAAGATCATCGGGTACTAAAATTTGTTGTAACAGCATTGTTAAGCTGCAAGGGTTTGTACGTATCCTAACTGGTGCAGGATGAAAGGTGGAGGAATTACTCTTGAATATATACGTAAAGCTCATTACTGCTGGATTGCGTCAATTGTGTAACTGTTAGATGCTGTGTGTAATATTTTAACGTATAATGGTCCTAAATGGACGCCACTAAGGTTATGAAAAGTGAAGAATTTGAATTACAATTAACAAGTTATGTCTCCCCGAATGGGAATAATGGAAACAATAATTTTCTATATCTTCTTCTATATCTTCTACATCTATATATTGCGTTACTAATAATTAAACT
This sequence comes from Phrixothrix hirtus, assembly GCA_024586415.1. Classification (NCBI taxonomy): domain Eukaryota; kingdom Metazoa; phylum Arthropoda; class Insecta; order Coleoptera; family Phengodidae; genus Phrixothrix; species Phrixothrix hirtus. The sequence goes on along the minus strand of JAHWXV010699717.1, from coordinate 5,728 downwards.
AATCTAAAGTGAACTAAAAGTGTTTACCCTAATGGCCTTAATAATATAAACAATTAAAAATTTAAAACGTTAATCTTTTTATTTATGGTACTAATGAACACGCCTTAAATTTATACGTGATCGACTAATTCGTCCCAGCAGAGTTAACTTAGCGATGTTTAAATAACGGATAAATCACTTACTTGGTGTTCTTCAGATTAATAACTTCCCGAAGGAATAGAAAATAACGAACGTGCTCTCCAATATATTCTTTTTATCGTATTTTACATACAACCTTGTCCGAGTTAAACCCTTTGGTTCCGAATCGACAGGAAATTGAAATTGACCCTTTTTATTGCGAATTTTCTCTGGACGTAAATAGACTAAACTTCTATCAATTTGATCCCCTAATACATCATACGAGTAACTCTTCAATTGGGTTCTTTGAATATCATCTGGCACGCATTACTAAAAACGCAGGTTAACTCTCCCGCTCTTAGATCTCTACCATCCGTAAATGAAGTATATTTCCTTAAAATTGAAAGGGAAAGACGAGAGGGATTAACGTTTATTTTTAGACTTGCAAGCCTTCTCACGGGAATTGCTGAATAAGTATTAATAAGAAAAATATTCCAATGTTTTCCCAAACGTAACCTGGAATTTTCAAATTTTAATAATTGTTGTTAAAATGTAATTATACAATTTACAATTGTGGTTTTAGCATAAAACTGATACTGGTAATTCATCAATTTTATTTTATTATTACTACGTGGATGTATGTACAGGTTGTTTCCAAATTAATGACCAATGTTGTACGAACATCAGAAGCGCTTACAAACGTTACGGCACTTTCAACATATGTTGTACAATATTTCTCTAATAGAGCAATAAAAAAAGAGGTCCAGTAATTTCTAAACTTCTTTATAGAATAAAGGGTCACGCTATTCTTAAATCACAGTAAAAACCTACCTGTAAGTAGTGACTTTTTGTAGGTGTAGTTTCTTTATTAAAAAAAACGGTGAATATGATTGGAATAAATAAGGAATGGAGTATGTACTAACAACGGTGCTTATAGTTTTTAATGTGATAGAATCGTGACTTTCAATTAATAAAATGAGGTTGATTCGTTAATAGATATTTTATCTAAGATTTTAAAAAGATACAATGTTATACTTCCTCCTCGCCATTAATTTACGAGATGGATGCGTACAATCTATTCATAAACGAAAGCAACATGCGTAAAGAATCGAAAATTAAGCATTCAATAGCTTTTAATTCCAGTGTATGATCGTAAAGGTAAAATTATTTATACACACTAGAAACCAAAACTTAATATAGAAATTTAGTTTAAAAGTTTGAACAAATTAAATGTGAAGTATTACAACTATCGGAAAGATATAAACGTCCTAAACTAAAATTTAAATATCGAACCTTCCTTGCAGGACGTAGTAGGTTTCAACATATTTCATTAACTTAATATTGAATTACAGTTCTTGGAAAACAAGTTATTAGGCTAGTTGCAAAAATTGTCGCGTTAACATTAAATTTTGTTTGAAATATCGAAATTGTCAAAGGTACCAACTCAATGTTAATTTTTGATTAAGCATATTCTAGTGATGCTGTGCTAATTTCATAACGAGTTTGGAAGGCCTGAGGACGATTGAGTATATTTTGAAGGTTTTGAAGGGTTACACAAATGAAATTTGTCTCTACAGACATAATGAGCTTTGAATATTACAGATATGTATTAGAGCCCAGAGAAATGGATGGACGGTTTTATTTTTCATTATGCTACACTTCTTACACGCACAGATTTAACACCGTGAAGTTTTCTCTGTGCCTTATAGTCAAACTGAAAGTGCCTAGGAAGTTGTTTATTCAAAGTATTTACAAAAGAAGACCTGTATTGAAAAATTATAAAGCATACAGTAATCGTGAAGCAGCATTCTTTATTTGAGCATGTATAATACCTTTTTGATCGCTCTTCCTATAGATGTAATTGTCTTTTACAGTTGGATTTATGTTATAAATTCCCGAGCGCTAGGAATTATTATATTGAAATGACAATGTTATTAATTATAGTCGCGTATAATAGATTAATATATCGAACCGGCAGCATAACTGCAACCGTTTGTGACTAAAATAGCTATCCGAAATGGTATAATGCCCAAAATCTTATAATACGTCAATTACTAGATGAACAGATTTGAATATTTAATTTCAAAAAAGCTCTAAGTTAGGTTATTTATTATTTGTTATATCTAACTGTGTGTATAAATTTTTGAAGGACAGCAGTAGCAAAATTCTAACGAAATTGTTTAACCTATTTGATGAAAATGAAACAGTGCTATATAATACAATACTTAGGTTCAGTTAATTGAAGCGTGACGTCTAGATTGTCATTTCCGCATACAGGAACTTCCAATGCTGGGCAATAATATAAACGAAACAATATTGGTCATAGAATAAGGAATTAAGAACAGAACTGACTAGCCAGTCCTGAGTATACTGAAATTAAAAGCTGTTGAACCTGTGCTTTATTTAAAAACGAAATTAAGTGCTTTATCAAATAAAAGGAAACTAGTATGATGAGTGCCTCATGAATTGGAAATAAACAAAGTCAAGCGGCTACTAGCCGATAATTGACTTTAAACAATACCAAATTTAGTGCATGTTACATAAGTCCTTTAAAAAATCACTGCATTGTTTAATTTAAAACACAAAATTTTAGGTGTCGGCCTTTTTATTATTACAGTCTAGCATTTAAAGAGAAGATAAACAATGAATTTAACAAATTTAGAACACCTATAAATCAATGATGTACATACATGATAGGTGTGTACATTTCATTACTGAATAAGCCCTTGCGTTTTGTTTGTTTTATGTACTTCTATCCTTTTCCGGCTCACTGTTCCGCTAGTACTAATTGTGTGTGTATAACAAATAAAACATCAGTTGTGTAAATATTTTACGTACCTACGTGATTTCTGAGTATGTACTTTACATTTTATTTAATAAATCCCGAATTTTTTTGTAAATTAGGTACGAACTATGCGTAAGCATTTCTTACTAAATTAAAACTACTTTCGATGGATAAAACGAAACTAAACTAATTTTTAATTATTGAACATAAAAAGCTGCACCTTAAAACATTAGAGACTTCTATTTATAATATAATTCAGCTATATTTTTTAGCATTATTCGCTGATTCTGCAATAACCATCTAAGTTAGCAGTTGAATTAATTAATAAATGCTATCTCATAGTTTTTCTAGAGTACTTGCAGTATTTCATAACCTAAGTGTTTGATTAAGCTGATAAGAGAAGGCATGCTTTATTTGCATAGTTTCTAGAGTGTAATTAGAAATAGCAGCGAAGTAATAAAAGGAAAAATAAACCACGACAGTGAAAAAAAACGCCTGTTTAAATTTCTAGGAAGGAATTCAAAACAACTGTTGATTAAATTTTATATCCCGCTCCACACGAAGCCACTTCAATTTTGAAATTTCGAATGGCAACCCTACCTTATAACACCTCACTGTAAGACGAATAAAAGTACTATCTACCTGAACTTAAATTAAAAATCAATTTATCAGCTTCTAAGGTAGAACCAGTATGTCAATACACAAACAAATATTTTATATTTTTAAAGTCATAACAAATACAATTTTTTTCAAAACGTTTCTTTATTTGAGAAAAATTGAACTTGCTAGTACAATATAAAAAATATACTTATAATTTAAACTAGCGTAGAAACAAGACTTGCATTATTTGTAGTTTATAATATTAATAATGCAAAACGTATACTGTTAAAGAATAGCACATTTCAAGCGATCAAAAATTAATAAACATGGTATTAAGGAATAAATACAATCGTAATTATCTTACAAACTTTAGAGGAAAGTAACGTAGCCTTTTGCTAAAATATAAGTTTCGTATATTACATTGCTTAAAAAATAAATTTTTCCCTTCGGAAGGTTAAACTGGTCGTATCCTTCAACGTAATATCTAGGACATACAAATAATAGTTTATCCGTCAAGATGTCATTTTGCCAAGTATACGCGGATTGATTAGAAAAATACTGTAAATTATAAAATAATGAACTAAGAAGAGATATAGAGATATGGGCACCACGCATCTGAATATCTTTTACTACAGAACGTTGAGCACATTCAGTTAAAAATATATAGACGTTTGACTAAAAGCGAATATTCTACACAATAATAAAGTAATAACACGAATGAAAAGGTATTCATGTGATAAAGTTGTGATACAAGATCATAGTTGTTATCAATAAATTTAAAGTAATTACACAAATGCGCATTGAACATTTGCAATTGACATTATAATACACAACAACTTGCAAAATTCTATAATATCATTTGTGCTATAAACCTTTAATAGTACGGTTAAATTAACATTATAAAATTTTAAACATGAATAATAGTGAAATACAATTTAAAACGGAACAAAAACGTATTAGTAGTAAAATTATCAAAAAACCATATCACTAAAAAATTAAAAAGAAGAGAATAAAATCCTAACTGATCGAAAAAACGTTGTAATGTTTTGGGACCATTAGCACAAATTAATGCTCACACAAGAACTAATATAGAAAACATAACGTTAATTTTGAATAAATAATTCAAACGAAATAAATAAGTATACGACCGTATTAAAAAATACTTCAAAGTTAAGCCTATATTTATTTATTTAATCATTGAATACCTAATTAGTACTCTTAACAAAAGTGTAGCGGGAAAGACGAAAACAATAAGATAACTATTTATACCATTACAAATTAATACTTAATCGAAAATGTGCCATAATATTCAACTGTTCAGCATAATATATATTTATGGTAAGGAAACGAGTTCTAGTAATGAAAACCTAAATCTTAATATTCTGTAGATAGTTTTTAAATATTCTTTGAATAAGTGTACAACTGATTATAAGTACTTTAAAATAAGTTAAGATTCGCACTGTAATTATTTAAAACGGAAATAAGGGTTGAATGGAACTATGCTTTCCCTATTTAGTTTTACTAAACTTTAGAGCAATTGGAGTGTTATTTCGTGAGCTGAAACTAGGTACTCGCAAAGCTACAGACTCTAGAAGTTCAGAGGAATCTATTCTATTATTAAGGATGTTGAATTGTAACGGTTCGGAAGGTATCCTTTGTTTCACAGGTTCAAAAAAACTAATTTATATTTTAGCAACCGGGATCACTAGTCGTAGAGGGTAGTTCAGTACGGTACGGTAGAGGTCGCTGGTGCATCTAAAGCCATCTTGGAATAAACTGGAATCAGTTATCCTAAAGCGGAAAATGTATTTAAACGACGCGACCAACAGATGTGGTCTCAATTTCGCATATCAAACGAACTTTTTTACTTAAATTCATTTACGTTGAACTTCGGCGGTAATAATAAGATGGATAAAACCTTCAGAACATAATTTATTTGTACTAAGTAAAATAATAATTCAAAGGAACATTTTACGGAAATTTGTACATATTTACAAATAAAAATCAAAATTAAAATATTCAATGCGAAAAGGAGTTCTTTATACTAGTATTGGTTTCACAGACGCGCAGCGTCGCTTGTGCTACTTACAGAATACTCTCACGGTCAAAATTACACCTTTGTTCTTTTCAAATATTTATGGAAACTTTCACAGTTATTATTCATAATTAAAACAATTTTTGGATAAACTGTGTAACTTTAATAAAAATTAAACGTTTCGAAAACTA
>JAHWXV010699716.1:0-11541 GCA_024586415.1 Phrixothrix hirtus | reverse complement strand
TGGTGATGATGTTATAATTCAATTAAAAGGTTCAAAGAATTAAAATTCTGTGTTCGATATATATAAATAGGGGAGTGCGTGCGCATTGAGGGCAAAAAACTGACAATAACATAACTGTTGATCTAAGAGGAAACTGTAAGAAAAATTTCAATAGGTTAAGAGGTAACTGCGGAAATGAGCTAGTGGAAAAAATTATTAGATCGATAGGACATCAAAATAAATAGAGATGGAAAGAGATATTTTTTTAGAGAGTGAGACAGTGATCGAAAGCTTAAAAGACTATGATTTGAATTCTTTATTTAAAAAGGAGTAATGTGGATAAATATATTTGAGAAACTAGATTTGAAAAAGTTGGAAATTGGATAGTTTAGAAGAAGGCAATTTCAAGTCAGTGAATGAACCATTACATGATTTAATAATAAAGCAAAATAAAATAAATAACCAGGAATATTAAAGAATCGCGATCAAGAAAAATTGGCAAATTTAAAAGTTGATACGCTAATAATTTTTAGGTTTGAGAATAGTGTTCGGGAAAGACACAGTAATGATAAAACCCTGAACATTTGGGGTTATCTGGTGTAAGAAAGTACATCAGTATGATAAAATAACGCAAAAGAGTGAGTACAATTGTTGTAAGTTTGACATATTTTCTATTTTGATCATTTAAGATAAGAAGATTATATAGTCATAAAGTGCGGACAGTTGTTAGTTAATTTATTTATAGCAAAGCCCTTAAAATTTTGTATTTATACATTAATATAGTGCCCCATAAGGCCATTGCTGATATTGGTACTGTATAACAAATTTAATAGTGTCGGGAAATACAATGGCCATTCTGAAACATAACAAAATAAAAGAAGGATCCCTACATATAATCAGATCTTTAATTTCTTTGCATATTTTGGACCGCTGCGATGTTGACGTGCCATTTTAAGCAAAAACTATTCCAATTAGTGACAAATTGCTTGACTGCTTGACACTGTTGTAATTAAGAAAATCAGTCACCGCCTCTCCAGTGGTGTGAAACCTTAGCTTCAGTTGGTTGAGAATTAATTGCCTGTTTCGCATTAATAAATATGTATAATTTGAAAGTATACGTTTGTTAACTGATGTTTAAGTCCCTCATTAACTAAGTACTATAGTGTTGGCGCGTACAGCTAAAGGGTCTGTGATCGAGCCCCAGCTAGGGAACGAATTTATCTAAAAATACTTAAAAAGTGTTTATATCTCTATTCTATCTTGGGATAATTACTATTAACTTAATAAAGAAAATAATGTGGAAGCAAAATTCATCGATAACGGGTGCTACGGATAAAAAAAATGATAAACATAGTAGAAACGGATTCTTAAGTTTGAAAAGGCGTATAGTCAAATGAAACACATAGCTTAAAATAGAGTTGACAATTGATAGAACTGAATCAGTCAATTGTTGGTAAAATATAAAATAAGTCATGTTAAATGGAAGGTTAAAATACTTATGCTAGCTGATAGAAATGTTAAACAAATTTTTAATTGGTGAATTGTAGTAAAATTTAAAAAAATTACGACAATTTTAACTTAGAATGATTTAAATATATTTGCAATTTTGGGCGAATAAGTGTAATTAAATGCAAGCGTCCTTTTCCGGAACAGTAGACAACAAAAGAAGAAACATTATACGGCGAAGATCGCATAGACTTAGAGTCATTAAAAAATGAAACATATTGGTAGGTAAGTCTATATCTTTACCATCTATGGATATATCGCAATATAATGTACGCACATTAGAATACAGTAGAATGCAGTTTACAGAAAAATATATTTGCAAGGTTAACAGTGTGCACTTAACCTTGAATTTATTATCCATATGACAACTATTTGTAATTATAAAAATGTAGGCATTAGTGAATTAAGGTAGCCTTGATTAGTTCAAGCCTAAAATTAATACGTTTTCTAGCAAGTAAATGTACATTGATTTTATTAATATGTAATCTATTTTTCGAAGGTTGAACAATAGTGGTGCTCATCGAAAAAGTGTCGGAAGACATAAGGATTCTTTACATAACGAATATCGAATAATTGCAACATTAGTACAGCCTACAACTTCACAGTGCATTTTAGAACAACCTCCGAAGCTAAACTTGGCGGGATTTTCAAATATTTCTGGTTTTTTTGTCAATGCATTAGTTTTTATACCATGGGCATGTGAATGAATTGGCGATGAAAGTTGATTGTGAATCAAAGATTGTAATTTGATAATGTTATTTCGAAAGTCAATATTAAAGTCAGAATCTAAGGATACGTCTTCTGAAAAATGTCGAACTAAGCTTATCCAAATGCAAAAACCACATACATACAAATGTGTATTTTTCGTTGCTGCTATTGGTATTATTCTTAAGCTAATATGCTTATGGAGAAGCATTTCTTGCGAGCAGTGATCTGTCCAGGAATCAAGTAATATAGCGCTTGTGGTTCATATATTAGGAAAATATATTTCCTCCATCTATGTGCAAAACCAATCTAGAAACAAAATATTTTTTTACAATTTAAATATGAAATTACAGCAATACCTGAAGTAAGTTTTCCTGATTTTAATGCTCCTATGCAAACATCAATTAGTTTAAATTTATTTGTCTTTACTATAGGTGCAAATCTTCCCCTTGGTTCTTTTTAAACTAGAAATAGAGGCGAAAGAAGCTTTCCTTCAATTGATACTAACGGTTACACTTTATAACTATCAGTTGTAGATGAAACCTATTGGACAAGACAATTCTTTTTCTTTTAACAGTCAATGTTCTTCCAGAATGCATTTCCAGTTGGAAACCGTTTTGATCGGAATTGTATACGTACTGCAATCAAACAGTTGTTTCATCTTGCTTCACTTCATCAATAAACGCTTTTCCTTGGTAATTAATTTATTAATCTTTCGAGACACTATTCCCCGGGTCTTGCTAACACCTTTTTGAAGCAGTGAATCGAAAATTTACAGACAATTCCTTTTTGACCTTGCAAAAGCAGATTGGTGCCATGAACAGTGAAGGCAGTGTCAATTGTTGATTTAAAATTCTCCTATCGAAATCACAAATTGTCGTAATCCTTTATCTATGAATATCACCCTTATTCTAATAACGAACTTAACGTTGAAACTATCTGACCGATTACTTAGTTTTTTAATGCATTGTTTTACAGTTTCGAAAGTTGTCCTTTTTCCGCTTCTCTGGTATTCAACAGTTCTTGATTTATATTTGAAGGATAAGTTTTCTATATCTGCCGTACTTTCCTTTGTAGTCAATTTGGCCGGAGCTAGTAGGCATACAAAAACGCTATTTTCTATTATTAGTGCAGTACTATCCATACAAGAATTTTAAAAATCCACCTTAAATATAGTTTCAACCCATTAAATTCATCAATTGAATCTAATGAAGTTAATTGGATATACTATTTTACTTCAATTCTCTATGATTCACTGGAATCTTCTTTCTATTTAAATTTTTAAATACAACAAGTAAAAGATTGATAACATCAATTGAATTAATCTTCTTTATATTGCTATAGCAAATTAGTATATTGTTTTGTGAATTATTTTCGACGGAACTGGTTATAATTTGTTTTTTTTTCAGCTTAATTTAACTTACATCAGTTCTTTCTTCACGATTAACGAAAATATATCGTATAATCCATAATTATTATAAATAAAATAATTACCCGCTTTAAAAATGAAATATTAATAAGCTAGAATCAAATTTGACTGCCTTATTTCACTAACGTCTGAATTTTATAGTTACAAATACGTGTCACATGGATAATAGGTTTACTGTTAACAGCGCATTATTAAGGGAAGATATTATTTTGTAAACTATATTCTATTGTATTCTAATGTGCAATTAAGGATGAGAAGCGCATCCTGAATTGGAAATTACATTAGCTTGAATCCTAACAACTACACAAAAGCATTAGAAGGTGCATACTTCTCATAACAGCTGTATCTGAATTTAGCCAGCGTTAAATGTGTTTACCTTGCAGCTAAATGATATGATTTTCTGACTGATAATCACGGAGACTGGAGGTCAATTCCAGACGGCGGAAGCTTTTTAAATTTTAGTTTTTATTTAATTTCTAAATCAACCATCTTTTATGTTTCCTTTTTGCAATAATGAGCTTTTATAACTTATCTCAGTTTACTAAGCAATCAAGTGTTACCGACAATTAGGGATATTGTTGTGGAACGTTAAGAAGTTTGTTATAAGTATGATGGTTATTCTGTGCATAAAAACTGAGATGCGCAACAATTTCTCAATTCATGTATTGATCCAGGTGGTGTTATTAGTTGACCCGCTCGCTCTCCTGAGTTATTCTCAAATGATTTTTTTGTGGGGTTATTTAAACAATAAAATTTTATCGAATGCACATATGAAAACATTGATGCTCTAAAATAATACACTTCAGGCAGAATGTGAAAGAATTACCAATAGATATCTTGGCAATGTTCAACGAGAGTTTAACGACAAGCTAGGTTATTGTTTGGCGGTTAACAGAAATACTTTTGCGAATATATTATAAAATTTTAGTTAACTTAGAATGACAGTTTTATATTTAATAGTTTTTGTCAAGAACGTCACAATTGTTTAGCTATTCTCATATGTGCTTTCAAAATTTTAACCGAAGAAAGCCAAACGACACTAGCAGTTAAAAACTGGACTAAACCTTATTAATGCGCAATACACTACAGTGAACTAAAATAATGTGGTTCGTTATTGCAAAAAGGAAATGTAAAATTCGGTTATTGAAACATACGCATTTGAAAGAAATTGATGTAGAACTTAACTAAAAACGAAAATGAAAAAAATTCTTATTTATAATTACTATAATAGCTACTCGTCAATAATTGTTAAATTTTACATAAAACTAAACTTTTTATTCTTCATGGTATGCTGATTTGTTTATTCATGTCCATTAACCTAAAAACTGTAATTAAGTTTTCCAAATAAAAATACGTACTTCATTATTATAAAAAGGAAACGTAAAGTATAGTTAATGAAGCATGCGTATTGAAAAGAAATTAATTTAAGAATTAAATAAAAACTAAAATGTAAAAAAAACTTCCGCCGTCTAGAATTGAACTCCGGTCTCTTTAATTACCAGTCAGACAATTATGTCAAAAAGCTACAAAGTAAACACATTTGCGCTTACTAAATCAAATAATATTTAAAGGACAAAACCATATTTGATTAACATTTAATTATAAAATTTAGTATTTTTTAACAATGCATAGCTAAAACTAAATCCACCCTGGACAGTTTTTAATTCTGAAAATTTTTGTATTTACACATTTTCTGTAAAATTACCTAGGAGGATAATAAAGCATAAATAGAAATTCATATTGAATTTCGTATACACATCAGAAGGAGCCACCACACTGTATATATAAAGTGCATGAATTTGTTACGGTTAATGTTTAACAGGATTACGAAATGGAAAGGCCATTAAAAATTATTTCTCGTGAAAATTGAAAACAGTTAAACTTTATATTAACATGCTAGCAAACATATATAAGTATATTTTTAAATAAATCGAGATATATTAGGGGGGGTTGTTTGACTACTTTAATTAGTCTTAAGGGTGATCTTCACCCTTCAAATAAGATGAAAGTAATGAAAATATTTAAGCCTTTGTTGAGCACGAAAGCAAATTATTTTAGCGGTTGTTTCATTCAAAGCGGTCACCTGATTCTATGTGAAACTTAAAAAATAGACAGATTTACACCATAAAACCGTTTAAAAGCAGATAAAAAAAAGTTTCATATTTTGGTTGTCTACAACATCTATAATTCATCAAGATTGGAGTCAGACACCTGGAATACCTTCATTGTAAACAAAACCGTGAAAGAGTGACAGACAATCCCCAAACGGCAACAAAATTGTGATTAGATCCAGAACATTGTAAAAGCGATACAAAGATTTATATACAAAACGTTTCAAATTTATCCCTAACTCTGATATTTAGCTGAAGTTGACTGAAGCAAAATTAAAGAGATAGTGTTCACTTGGAGATAACAAAATTCTTACACGCCCAATAATTTGATGGCAAATTGATTGCCAGTTAGCGATATAAAAATCGTTTAAGGGTTTTGTATATGGTTTCCTTTGATATAATGGAGGTTAAAATAATCTCTCGGTTAATATAAGAGCTATTGGTATACTAGAAAAATTTGGGCTGCAGAATTAATTTTTTTGGGCTATCTCAACCAACCTATCGCACCAAATTTGAGCTCTATGAGCATAAATCAAAGAGGAAAGTTCCACCAAGATACACTACCAGTAGAATAGCGCCATCGCAGCGGATGCGAATCTATAAGTTATAAATAGGGTCTTATCGACACATAACAGAGGAAAGGGATTTCTTAGATTAAACAACAGCAGAAATCGCCTCACTGGTCGTCCTTTTAAGATGTTCTTTCAGCGAACCTTCAACACATACGTGTGGAGCGGCCACCTTTTTCAATGTCACTATAACGGCCAAGCATTCTAAGAGCAAAATACCTAGGTCTTAGGCATGAAGCTTTTTGAAAAGTCGCCTCGTTGAAGAATCAAGCTCTCGAGGTCCGTTATACCCTTAATGAATTGACAAGAAGGTGAAAATGCAAAAATCAGTGGTATTGAAGAATTAGTGAACACCCGCAATCTTTTAGGAATATGCAGTTCTACCTCATTCATTCGTAGTGATTCTCAGTTCAGATATGAAGCTTCGGTAAAGTTATAAACACAATTTATATAATTTTCAGAGGTTTTTAAAAGTTCAGTGGCGCCTAGATTACAATCTGATAATTTATTTAATATTGAATTCATAAATTAAAATTCTCTATTATATTTGTAGAATCCTAACAAAAAATTTGAAAATGTTACTGAATAGTTGATTAAATCTACAGATTTGACATCAAAAATGCATTTCTGTGCATAATTTCTTTTTAAATTTTTAGACTAGTGAATATTATTTATAATACAGGGTTGCTTTGAAATACTTTCAGATAGTTTAACTACTTATTCCTTATGCCCCATATGTTCACAAAAAAATAATAAAGAAAATTAAACAGCTTTAATTTGGGCGCAATCGAATTTAGAACTTCTTTGAAAGGTTTTTGAGAACTTCAGATTTGCAATATGTATTGCGACAAGCTTTATGCCAGTTTTGCGAGACATCATATACGTTTATTCTAGTCCTAGCCCTATTACAGATCATTGCAACGTGCTTTTATAAACATTGGGCGTAATGATTTATTAAATTATATTTAGTTGTGTACCTTTTCAAACATGTTATTATCCACTTTTTCAATGCCTTTGTGGAAGTAAAAATTACCCTAAAACCTTAACTATTGAGAGAGAATACGACTTGTTTTATACAATTAATTTGTTTTTTCTTTTCATTATCTATAAACTAAACGCTATATTGAAAAAATATCCCTTTGTAATACCTTTTTTTACCTTCTGTTGAAGTTTGAAAAATTTGAAGACTATTACAAGCTGGTCAACTTTACGTAGATAATTTTAGATTACTCAATTTCGGAAATATTAAAAAGAAAAATTAAAAGGAAATTTTCTCTTGAGAGGTAAAAAACCTTTTAGAATTAAAAAGGACTTACCTGAGTGCTTTACAGTATTCGCAATTCGTATTTTTTTTACGAAGGTCATTTTGAAACAACTGTATTAAATTTTAATGTTATCACTAGTAATTATTTTTTTGTAAATTAAACTATATTTGATAATTTTAATACAACTCCCAATTGTAATTTTTTAAGGGCGCTTTCAAATAAAAATTAGGTCATTTATTTGAGGCAGTATAGGTCAAGCACCCATTTATTGGTAAATAAAAAGAGTGCAATTCGATATATTGTTTTCATTTGTTATTTCAGTAAATAGATTAATATTTTTCTTAATTGTTTGTAACTAATTAATTGTGACAAATGTCAGCAGTACATAAAATATTTTCATGTGCAAAATTTTTCAAAAAGGGTTTAATGGAACTTAATAATCTCAAAAATGTGTCGTTTCTAATATGTAGCGTTACTCATATTAGTTTCAACAACTATTTTGAAATAATCCTGTACGTATAATAACAACGAAACACTTGTAAACATATTTAGATGCATGCAGATAAGTATTGCACTGAAATTTTATCGCAATCTTTGACAACTAATTGTAAGAAAAACATATTTAACAGGATAGAGTGAACTGCCCACAATGAAAATTTATTTAGTATGTTTAAGAAATATTTAGGCTAAGGAAATAAAGATGAAATTTATTTAACAAACCTAGAAACGCACTCAACTGTTCAAGTTTCGATTTAAAACCTATTTTTGTTTTATTTACCGATGAAGATGGTGTACTTTACTTTTAACATTTCAATGTATTTACTATGGAATTTTAAAAACACAAGTGCAAACTGGATTTTATATTACCTTAACTGAAACCGCAACAAGAAATCTAAAAAAAAATTTTGGTTAGAGTTTGCGATTAAAATTTCCTACTGTAATAATTACAATTAATAAGTATCCAGTTCTATGTAATCCTCACGTCAGCTGTTCGAAAAGTGTTTAACAATGGATAATTTTAAATCGTAATTAATTTGAATGTAATTCAAATAGTAAAGGTTCCATTGTGTTAAAGCTACGTACAATTCTATTGTAAAGTATCTAGTATCTAAATGAAACTGGTGGTGTACCATATGTATGTACATCAGCTAGAACTCTATTACCACCTGTAGGTTCATATCCGTGTAGACCAAAAGCGTCTGAACTCACTATACGTATTTAACGCTGAATTAGCGAATGCTTTATAAGTGATTTACACTTAAAACTAGTAGCAAACCTATATATGGTTTTAGAACATTATGAAATATGTTTTACATTTAAATCAGAACGACTTTGTATTGTTAATATATTGTCGCAATTAATTTTACTAGTATTGTTGCTATCGCTATTGAATCTAGGATACATATTAATCATTAAAGTGACCACACATTTTTAAATTACTAATGTTTATTGTCAAAATAATTAATGTTTATAACCCACATTTCAATTTCAACTAATTAAACATTCTACTAATTGTTTTAATAACTTATTGTTATTATTTGGTGTACAAAATGAAAGACTTGGAAGATATTTAGGTATACACCCTTACAACCTTTAACTTTTTAACTAAATGCATTTTTGATCTTAAAGTTTGGTTAATACCTTAAAATGTTTAAAATTTTATATTACAATACCATTACGGGAAAAGTCCTTTAAAGTAAGTATATTAAATAAAGCAACATAAGAATAAGGAAAGTTTCTTTGAAAGGTTTATGTCACAGAAAATTTTCTGAATGAATTTTACAACTGACGGTAAGTTTATTACATTTTTAATATATTCATTTAATTTCCTTAGTTCTTTCGTACTGCATTATTAAAGCTTTTATTCTCAAATTTATAATTCAGGTAGAAATTTTGTGTTGCTTTGTTAGGACGACGAGGATTTAATTATTTCTGCCACTCTAGTGGCGAAAAACATTACAATACTTAGGTGTGTGCTAAATGTTTAAAATTTTCATAGCGCTTTTCAATAATTTCTTCAGTGTCTTTGTTGATAAACAAGTATCATAGTAAAAATTTCTTTAATATAATTATTTTAAAATTCTTTAAGTGACTTTATTTCGCCTTAAATTATAATTTATAAACACATTTGTGTAAATATAAATCCTTAATAGTTAATGCTTAATCATAACGAAGTTTGAAGTTAACAACTTCAATTAACTATTTCTTTAGATCCCGAACCTTTTAATGTAACGATTTTGCGTTCAGGCACTAAATTAGTGTTCATAGCGGATTTGCTTGATTGCTGGCTATCACTAATCTTTAGAACAGCGGTAATATTTGCATTAGATAACAGTGTTATCCAACAATCCGCTGAAAATAAATAGATTTGGAAGTAGACAGAAAGGATGCCTATATTTTTGTGAAAATCTGGTATACCTATTTAGAAATATAATCAAAGAGAAAATTATCTTAAAGTATAGAAACTTACAGACGTTGTTCGAATTGGTCGATAAACTTACTTCTAATACTTTTATTACATTACTGACGGGATTAGTTTCTCTTATCTTGTTTATTACTTACTAATTATAACACTTCCTGAAAAATTTTAGAAATTCCTGTATCTAGAAATAGAAATGAAATATAAAAAACAATTGAGACCTAGATTACAAATAATTAATCAAAATCATACAGGGGCAGTTAGTTAATCCTATATGTTTCGTTAGATACTTTTAAATAACTGAATTGGACATAAATAAAACGACAAGTAAAATAATTGCCGTATAACAGTTTATACTATGGAAACTATAAGCTATCGATCATTTTTCTATTGTTGAACAAAGTTAATGAACAAATTAGAACAATTTAACAACTAAAGTGATTGTTCATCGCACTTAATAAAATGCTACTTAATAAAATTCCAATTGAAGAGGTTAGAAGCAAAATATCCCAAGTGCACTTTTGTGGTAAATCGACCTAAGTATTGTTTTGGTTTCAGAAAAATGCCTTTAATTCAGTACACAAAAATTACCCCAGCGAAAATGTGATGGCCTGGGCTATTTTTTTTGCAGTGTTAGAATGTCGATAAACAGAATTTTTTATTATTTAGACGTAGAACAACCTAAGTATCACTTGGATTATCTTACTTCTCAACTTGCATGTAAGTTTTGTATTATTTTAATGTTCTTCAAGTTGCAAATGCATTTTTTGGTTCGGGTAAAGCTTAGCACCAAATATCACTAAGGTTGCTCGTTCTACTGCTATAGAACAGACAGATCACAAGTGTTTTACATCGCGCCACTCTCACATTGATGCGACCGCAGTTTTGCCTTAATCGGGAAAACTAAAACAAAACAATCAATAAGTGTTTATATCAAACCACCTTATACAAAGGTGCTCAAAGATATTTGAGTACACAAAATGAACTATTTTCTTTTATTTGTCATTTTACACAGTCCTATTGAAGACCCAAAACGGAATTCTGCTAATAATACCTTAAAGTGAGGGGATATAAAATGGTTTATGTACCACAAGAGCAAACTGTATCAGTTTTACTTTAAAACTGTCTTACAGGAGGAATTTCTATTTAATGTGCCTGAAAAGTGTACTAAAGGTATTAGACAGCTAACAAGCAACATTACCTTAGGTCTGTTGTATTAACATGTAAAATTGACGTATTAAAAGTGGGAAAATTTGCAATAACTCCATTTTATTCCCCTATATATCATGATTGTTTTAAAAATTTGTCCCGCGAAGAAAAACAGAAAAATAAGAACACAAAACAGTCCACTGTAGCTTCAATTACGAATGTTATTGATTCAGAAGTACGCTACAATTATTTGGAATTAATTTCTGATTATGAATAAAATTCAAACTACCTTTATTGTGTTTTTTAAAATTAAAATTTTCGTTTTCAAAACAGTACTTTATACATACATACATTAGGTATGTTACTTAAAACCCGAGTATATATATATATATATATATATATATATATA
>JAHWXV010699490.1:0-15398 GCA_024586415.1 Phrixothrix hirtus | reverse complement strand
TTTTAACTTTACGATAAAATGAAATAAGTAGCACTTTCACTATATCTACGAAATTGATTTATGATCATCTTTTGTTCTATCATATTCCATAGTGCGGCGGTGAAAAAAATTTCTGTTACTGAAAATATTGCTGAATTAAAAATGTTTAGGATAACGACGAAATGCATGGCGATGAAAGTGCTACGGCGAAATGTCTTACTATAAAATCACGATGGAAAAGCGACAATAAAGTTTAACTAAATTTATGTAATATCGGGGAAAAGCAAAATTCTTACTACAATCAACCCTGTTTAAATGTTACACAATTAAGAAATTTTAAGTTAACGGCGAAGTGTCGACGTGAAACGAGCCGGCAAAGAAACGTTGACATGAAATATAATATCCGATATGCATGGCGGTGAAATGGTCACGGCGAAGTATCTTACGTCAAAATGACCATGGCGAAGGGCAGTCAAATTTAACCAAACTTAGGTAGTATTGGAAAAGTGCAAACTTCCTGTTTATGGCAATCTATGTTTTAAATATTACTCAATTAAGAATGTCTAAGGTTACAGCCAAGTAACAACGGCAAAACGGCAGCGTCCAAGACATTATGAACTTATTTTGAAATTTTAAGCTGACAGCGAAATAGTAGTCTCGGCGAAAGTGTTTGCCTTAAATATTATACAATAAAGAAATTCTAAATTACGGCGAAGTGATTACGGCAAAACTATATCGGTGAACAAGTGGTGAAATTTAAAAATATTACAATATGTGATGACTGGAATCCCTATTATTAACAATTCCACATTGAGCTTACCTTAGGTTAACGGAAAATGGATGACGGCAAAACGGGCACGGCGAAGTGTCTTAGGGCAAAGTGGTCATAACGAAATGGGGACGGCAAGGTGTCCGGTAGCAATATAAAGCGATTCTATTCGAAATATAATTAAAATTAATTTCTTACGCACGGTTTTATAAAGTAAACTGAGACAATGTATGCAGCACACAAGAATTTTTCATATCGTACGACAAGTACTTATATTGCTGGCAGAATTTGTAGTTAAATTGTTGCAAGGTACAGTTCTTTAATGAGCCCCAGGATAGGCGAAGATTTGCTCTTAAAATTATTCCCGAGTTTTATGGTTTTACATTAACGATTTAACTTTTGGATATTTACTTTAATTATTTTATGCATGTTCCGTTAAAATAGTTGGTATTTTTAGTAACATAAATTTTTTCAAAGATAGATTTATATTAGTTTTAATGTGACAGGCAATTTTATGGACTTGATGATATCGATTTGGAAAAGTATGTCCAAAGGCAACATTAATATTTTTAGATTTTCGAGAATTAATGTCGTGCATACTTGCTTCTCTCATAAATTAAATGCGAGGAATATTAATTATCTTCACATATGAAAGTATTTAAAAATAATTGCTAAAGCTGAAATTTAATAGAAGACAAATTGAAGTAAAGAATTGAGGATTTGAATGTCTCAAATCTCGAACGCGTCATTTCTCCTGAATTAATACGCCGTGAGTTCGGGAAAAGGAAATTTGAAATGGGAATATACTATTTATAATTTCGTTTCACGAATCTACTCCAAACTGTCTGATACAGAATATCTGTACTTCACAGCCGTGTTCGTCTATCATCGTCAAAAGTTTCAGTTGACAGCTGTCCAGCTATAACTCAGTCAGATGGATAATTTATGTAGGTTTTGCTCTGCTAGTTGTGCTGGTTATTTTTCCTGTTCCGATTTGTACGAAACAAATGTTTCGCTATTTTATATTTCATTTTTAATTCTGTGGAACAAATTCTGCTTCACATTTAGGATGCTGTATATTCAAAAGTGTCTAGCTGTGAACACAAAATTATCACCCTCGGAAATCCAGTTCTGTCGTGTTTATTAAAAGTTGCATGTCTACTTATTCTCTAAAATTCGGATCTACGAACGTGAGATTGAAGTTTTAAATTAGAAATAATTTTGAATTCTGTAGTAAGATATTTAAAATAGAAATTAATACATGTTTCAATCAGTGCCTCAAATGAAATACATTCTAAATTAAAATTATGACAACAGAACCCATTTTCTATCGTGTCAATAATCTTGTCAATTATCTACAGGCAATCAATCACAATTTAAATTTTTGTCTTGTTATTAACGAACTACATTGAACATACTTCAGCAATACAATGCTACGCTTAACAACCAATTATGCAGCTGCAATAGAAACAAGGCATATATTTAAACAGCATAACTACTGCATTATTTATCTATAATGCAGTTGCACATCATTTTAAAAAACTAAGCTTTACGTAGTTCGTCGCTTTTTTTAGGCATTTTAAATCAACAGTGAAATGGTAAGCGAGTATCAAGAATTAACTTACGTATTACTTCAGGTGCCGAAGACTGAGGAGAATATTCTCGAACATCTGAATAATCGTACTAAGACATATACTGGAAGAGCCATCTGTTGGTTTTGAATAGGATAATGTTAATATATATAAAAGAATGTAGTTTCCTCCTATGTGTTTCCGTTCAGCGTGTTCAACGGTCCCGTACTGATGAGCCCTATAGGGCGAAACCGGATCCTACGACAGGTTGATTGACATTATAAGCTTTTATATCTTTTTACCTATTTAGTTAAGTTAAACAAAAATTTTTGATGAGAAGCCTTTAAAATGTTCATTTATTGATACTCCTATAGCATTTTTTAACTTTTCACTTGTGCCGAATTTTTCACAATTCGGGCCTTTTATAATAGGAAACTTCATTCTTTTATATATAAATCCTACTAAAGTTGAGTTACTACAGAAATTACTTTTATTGCCACTAGAAACATTGCAGAACTTAGATACTATTTTCGACGAATGCATGTTTCTTGACTAATTTCTTGAGCTGGAAAAATATGATATCTAGCAATTATAGCTTTCTCTCCCTGATTTGATTATTTGGAACAATTTTATTTTGGATAACAATTACGTGGTCATTCTTTTTCCTGAGGTTTTAGCATACGCAATATCGTTTCAATTTGTCAACTCTCGATTTTCACAAACAAAACTATGACAATGAAGAAACATGCAGTTTTCTTCAAAAATACAAACCTAGGCGATGCAAGAAAACTTGTGGGACAGAAGTTAGTCACGCCTAAATGTTACAGAGATTACTTATGAAGTTTGATCAAGGAAAAGACAAAATTGGCGCAGTAGTAGATTACTCTTGGTTTTATGTCACTGCTGCTAGTAGAGCTCCACTCTTCGGACAAGCTCCACGCTGGAATAGGTACGACTGGAACGATTCCGAAATCTCGATTCTTCTAGGACGATTAGTCGATGCGATGCCGTTGAAAGAAAGGTGGTTCGCAAGTGACTGTGAAAGGAAGCCTATATGGTAATTAAGTTCGTTGAAAGAATCGACACGCACTACGTTAGAATAGGTACCTATGGGTCGATTCCAAAGCTCCACTCTGTTTAGGACGATCAGTGAAGCAACTTTTGTTGTTGGTTTTATATTTGAGGAGACAGAATCCAGTATTTTTTATTCACCATTTGGCGTTTGCTATTTAATGCCCTCTATTCTATCACCTATCTTAATTTTCGAAAACTTCATTAAGCATTTTTAAGCAGAGATGTAGTTTTGCTTTCCAATAAATTCAGCCTATCCTTTGGTTATTTTAAAACCAGTCGTACGAACACTCTTTACACTGAAATTTGCTTCTTAGGTGAAGCATTTCAAAATACATACGTTCAAAATATTTTCGATTACACCCGGAACCAATCAAATCAGCTTTTCCATGCCTCCTGTGGGAACTGGAGAGGCTCTTAAAACTTCCTTGTCTTCAGAAAATCGCTTATTTTTGAACTTGTTCTACATGTCGGGGAATAAGGCAAGAGCACATGCGATAAAATCAGGGCTACAATATAAGTGTCCAGGAGCATTCGACCCAGTTCTGGCCAGAGAGAAGCAATGACATTTTCGTGATGTGGAAAGCAAGTCTGCAAGCATGAACTTGCAAGTACGGCTGTTAGCGTTTGCAGAACTTGTGTTAAGCACTGCGCCATGTGCCAAAATCCTTCTTAAGGTAAAAACACGGTGACCATGTTTACTGCGTTGCTTAATTAGTTTGTTATTAATAATTAACTGGATAGCGTGTATTAACTTTAAACAATGCAGCAAACATAATATTTTAATATAAATAATATAAGGAAGAATATTCCTCCTAAAAATGGCACGAATTTTAAAAATTAATTCGGCACAAGTGAAAAGCCATGAAACTGTAGTATGAACAATTCTAAGGCTTCTCACCAAAAGATTTTTAACCTAACTAAAATAGGTAAAAATGTAAAAGTTGCATTTCCAAACAGCGTGACACAGCACCAGCAGACCAATGGTTTCGTCCTAGTGGAGCTCATCAGTGCTGGGTGCCTGGACACGCTGGTTGAAAATGCAAAACTTCCTTTTAAACACATAAACCTGTGTGGGTGTCAATGACATGTAATGGCAGAGCCATCTATTGTTTATATTAGGAGGTAAACTGTTTCTAAAATTTCAAATTTTAAAGATGGTTTCCACCTGTCAATTTGTTAAAAAGGTCAAGTACTTTTCTAAAGATTACATAGAATTATCCTATAACTGTACCTTACGTAATTATTTATTTTTGCATGAGTTAAAACCAGATTAAAGTTCGAGCAAACATTTATTATTTCAAATATAAATAAAAGATATGCATATTATAAACAAGTTTTCATTAAAAATTAAATTTTAAAACAAATAATTAACAATTTGTTACGTGATTTTCGGCGTAATATTAGTAGCTTAGAGAAATATATAAAATTTAAAATTTAAAAAGACTTGTTAAAATTATTTAAACGAAAACAAATAAAAATTTTATTTCCTCACTGTTTTAATACTGTTTGTAAATTTTCACTTACTTGGCGTCTAATTTTCTTAGTAAATATGCCGTTTATCAAGCTCGCAAATTCCGATTATTGCGTGCTTTTCTTGGTAAATTTGGTGAATCTACCTACCCAAATTTGTTTTGATTTTGGATCGTGTATTTTTACTCCTTGTGCTAATTTTGGAAAGGACGTCTTCGCTTGACTTGTATTAAGTTAAGATATCAAGAACTATTTACCAACTAATCGATTTCTTTATCTTGGCACTAAACTTACAACACTTGTTTAATCTAACTACGTAAAATTAAAGCGGAACCCAAAGACTTCGATTTCTGGTGGTGCAGGATCTTTTATAACTTTTCGTTTCCATGACTACGAAATTTGTGCAAAGTCCTGTTAATCAATCCTGTCTAAGTGTTTAAAAAGTTTGTTTCTGTCTATTATAGAATATGTTAAACTTCCCACTGCTTCTACCAATATTTCCATATTTTTATTGAGGCTGTTAACTTTTATTCTTTAGAATCGCATTTGTAACTAGCGCCACGCACTCCTTGGAACTTTAACACTTGATTTTGTTTAAAATGCGAATATTTAAGAAACTATTTTAACCTTTACTATTTAACTAAACTATAATATTTTCTTATGTTGATTACACGTTAATTAACTAAATTAATTATTGTGGAATGAACAACTATTTTCTTTTTCAGCGGGGTTGCTCCATCTTGGTACACCTGCATCTTCTTTCATTATTTCGGAGGGACGTCATAATAGTAGAGGCAGATTTCGTCGTCTCCCACAATGCTGTTGATGATACAAAAACATCTATCTTTGTATTTCTTCAGCATCCCCTTCCTTACTGTGTAGTGTCGGTGTAAGTATCTCAATATCTCTTCTATCTATCGGTAGTTCGATCCCCTCACCTGCTCTAGCATATTTCTGACATATGTGACAAAAGAAGCCGGATAACTCTTCAGCCTAAAATCTCCAATGCCACTCAAATATGGCTGTAAGATGTGAATAGTAAGTTTTTTTCCAAGCATTTGCCCATTTTTAATCGTCGCGAGAAAATTATGACGTAAATGCTGCGATATTTATCTTTATCCGCCTCGTTATAACTCAATTTATCAGTCAATTACACAGTAGCAATGATAGGCAACTGATACGACAGGTGCTGTGAAAATTTGAGCTTCTGTCCTTATAATCACCCGTTTCCTTACGTTTCAAAAGTATCATAGTTATCCATCCATCCATGCAATATTATTACATCTTTATTATATATAGTTTCGTGTTTATTTTAAGTTAATATTAAATATGTATCCTATTTGCGTGTCGTAGTCGTAGTCGAAATGGCCTTCGGAATATGTTGTTTCGAATAATTGATAACATGGACAATTAACTTCATTAAAAATCAACATTAAATGGAAAATTGACAATACTTCTATATTCACATGTCTAAACGTTAGTATTACCAATTATTACAATATTCCCTAAATCAATTATGTCAACTTAATGCGTTTTTTCCTAAGTTTTAAGCTGTACACATACAAACAAATAATATAGCATAAAAGCTCATTTATACGACATTTTATCGCACCCGTTCTTTAACACGTCTCCGTGAAGCTTGTTTTCTAAACTTCAACTTCTGTGATAAAAGTTTGTCTTATGAAATTTGTTTTTAATATACTATTGTAACATTTTCTATAGGTATCTTTTCATGGCAGTTTTTAAATGTACCTAAGTAGATAGGATTAGATGTTCTGGGCCCACCGCTCCACCACCCAAGGATATAGGTAAATGTTTAATTTTTCACATCTATTTTTTAGAGTTCTCGTTAATTAGATACAGTTACATTCACAATCAAAATAATTAGCATCCTATTTGAAATTACCAAATTTGATAATGCGTTTCCTTCCGCTTAAACCACGAGCGCTATTGCTCTTTCCCATTTTAATTTTCTCCGGAACTTGTCACAATCTACGCATAATTCTTATAAGAACCCTTCACAACTCTTAAAAAATGTTTACTTTGGTCCTAAGACCAAACATACATGTTTAATATTTCGTAGAGCGTAAGCCATATTGCTTTTAACCTAAAGTTTCTCTAGAACACGTCAAAATATACTCAAAGCTCCTGTAACTCTAGAAAAGTCCATTTTTGGTCTTAGAAAAAGCTTGTATACGGCTTTGACTTTGAATGCCTAGAAAGGTGTGAGTTATACTACTTTTTACAATAATAGTTTTGTTTAGATCTCATGAAAACCTACTCAGAATTTTCATCAGAACTTCTTACCAGTTATAAGAAATTTCTATCGGAGTGAAGACTTTTGTATAAAGCATGAACGTTAAATAATCTAGGAGATCGTAAGCCACGTTGGTTTTAACCACAACAGTTTTCTCTAGAACTCGTAAAATCTATTCAAGGCTCTTGTAACTCTAAAAAAATCTATTTTTAGTCTTCGAAAAAGGTCGTATATAGCTTAGGCGTTGAATACCTCGGAAAGCATAACCTGAACGGCTTTCTATAATAATAGTTTCGATTAGACCTCATCAAAGCCCATTTAGAATTCTCATTACAACTTTTAAGAAGTTTCCATCCTTGAAATGAACATTTTCGTGTAAAGCATAAAACGTTGCATAATTTAGGAGATTGTAAGCCATATTACTTTTAACCACAACCTTTTCTCTATAGCTTGTCAATATCTATTCAGAACTCGTTCAAACTGTAAAAAAATCTATCTTTGGTGTTATAAAATGTTCTCATAAGTCGAAAACCGTAAAACATGCCCTTTCTATAGTAATGATTTTCATTGGACCTCATCAAAACCTACTAAGAATTCTCTCAGAACTCTTTATAGCTCTTAAGAAGTTTGCATCGTTGAAGTGAAAATATTCGCGTAAAGCATAAACGATGAATATTCTAGGAGATCGTAAGCCATATTATTTTTAACCAAAACACTTTTCTCTACTGCTCGTCAAAATCTATTTCGAACTCATTGAAACTCTAAAAATTTTATCTTTGGTGTTATAAAATATTCTCATATAACTCATGGGTCGAAAACCTCAGAAACCATAAGCTGTGCCCTTTCTACAGTAATAATTTTCATTGGACCTCATCAAAACCTACTCAGAATTTTCTCAAGACTCTTTACAGCTTTTAAGAAATTTGCATCGTTGGAGTAAAAATATTCGTATAAAGCATAAACAATGAATAATCTGAGAGATCGTAAGCGATATTGCTTTTAAGCACATCAATTCTCTCTAGAACTCGTGAAAATCTATACAAAATTCCTGTAACTCTAAAATCACATCTTTGGTTCTAGAAAAGGGTCGTATACGGCGCAGACGTTGAATATCAAAGTATAAACTGTACAGCTTTTTAAAATAATAGTATTGATTAGACCTCATTAAAATCTACTCAGAATTTTCATCGGAACTCCTTACAACTGTTAAGAAGTTTTCATCGTTGGAGTGAAAATTTTGGTATAAAGCACAAACGTTGAATAATCTAGAAGGTCGTAAGCCATATTGCTTTTAGCTCCAATAATTTTCTCTAAAACTCGTGAAAATCTATTCAAAATTCCGGTAACTCTAAACAAAATCTATGTTTTGTGCTAGAAAAAAGTTGTATACGGCGTAGACGTTGAATATCTCTGAAAATATAAGCTGTACCGCTTTTACTATAATAGTTTTGATTAGACTTCATCAAAACCTACTCAGAATTTTCATCATAACTCCTTACAACTCTTAAAAAGTTTCCATCGTTGGAGTAGAAATTTTTATGTAAAGCATAAGCTTTGAATAATCTGGGAGATCGTAAGCCATATTGCGTTTAAGTACAATAATTTTCTCTAGAACTCATCAGAATCTATTCAGAACTCCTTGTAATTTTAAAAATATCTATCTTTGATTTTAGAAAGTGTTCGTATGTGGCTTAAACGAAGAATACCTCGGAAACCGTAAGCCGTACCCTTTCTACAGTAATAATTTTCATTGGACCTCGTCAAAACCTACTCAAAATTCTCTCATAACTCTTTATAGCTCTTAAGAAGTTTGCATCGTTAAAGTGAAAATATTCGCGTAAAGCATAAACATTGAATAATCTAGGAGATCGTAAGCCATATTACTTTTAACCAAAACGCTTATCTCTACAGCTCGTTAAAATCTATTTAGTACTCATTGAAACTTTAAAAATTCTATCTTTGGTCTTATAAAATATTCTCATATGACTAATGAGTAGAGAACCTCGGAAACCGTAAGCCGTGCCCTTTCTGCAGTAGTAATAATTTTCATTGGACCACATCAAAACCTACTCAAAATTCTCATGAGAACTCTTTACAGCTCGTAAGAAGTTTGCATCATTGGAGTGAAACTATTCGTATAAAGCATAAACGTTGAATAATCTAGGTGATGGTAAGCCATATTACTTTTAACCAAAACGCTTTTCTCTACAGCTCGTCAAAATCTATTTAGTACTCATTAAAATTTTAAAAATTCTATCTTCGGTGTTATAAAATATTCTCATATGACTTGTGAGTCGAAAACCTAGGAAACCGTAAATCGTGCCTTTCTACAGTAATAATTTTCATTGGACTTCATTAAAACCTACTTAGAATTCTCATGAGAACTCTTTACAGCTCTTAAAAAGTTTCCATCGTTGGAGTACAAATTTTTGTGTAAAGCATAAGCGTTGAATAATCTAGGAGATCGTAAGCCATATTGCGTTTAACTACAATAATTTTCTTTAGAACTCATCAGAATCTATTCAGAACTCCTTGTAATTTTAAAAATATCTATCTTTGATCTTAGAAAGTGTTCGTATGTAGCTTAAACGAAGAATACCTCGGAAACCGTAAGCCGTACCTTTTCTACAGTAATAATTTTCATTGGACCTCGTCAAAACCTACTCAAAATTTTCTCAGAACTCTTTACAGCTCTTAAGAAGTTTGCATCGTTGGAGTGAAAATATTCGTGTAAACTATAAACGTTGAATAATCTAGGAGATCGTAAGCCACATTGCTTTTAACCACAACAATTTTCTCTAGAACCCGTGAAAATCTATTCAAAATTCCTGTAACTCTAAAAAAATCTATTTTTGGTCCTAGAAAAAGGTTGTATACGGCGCAGACGTTGAATATCTCGGAAAGTGTAAGCTGTACCGCTTTTTATAGTACTAGTTTTAATTAGACCTCCTCAAAGGCTACTCAGAATTTTTATCATTAGTCCTTACAACTCTTAAGAAGTTTTCATCGTTGGAGTGAAATTTTGGTGTAAAGTATAGACGTTGAATAATCTAGGAGATCGTAAACCATATTGCGTTTAACTATAACAATTTTCCCTAGAACTTATCAGAATCTATTTGGAACTCCTTGTAACTATAAAAATGTGTATCTTTCATCTTCGAAAGTGTTCGTATGACTTAAACAAAGAATACCTCGGAAACCGTAAGCCGTGTACTTTCATTGGACCTCATCAAAATTTGCTCAAAATTCCCATCAGAACTCTTTACAGCTCTTAAGAAGTTTGGATCGTTGGAGTGAAAATATTCGTGTAAACTATAAACGTTGAATAAGATCGTAAGCCGTATTACTTTTAACCAAAACGCTTTCCTCTACAGCTCGTCAAAATGTATTTAGTACTCATTGAAACTTTAAAAATTCTATCTTTGGTCTTATAAAATATTCTCATATGACTCATGAGTAGAGAACCTCGGAAACCGTAAGCCGTGCCCTTTCTGCAGTATTAATTTTCATTGGACCACATCAAAACCTGCTCAAAATTCTCATGAGAACTCTTTACAGCTCTTAAGAAGTTTGCTTCATTGGAGTGAAACTATTCGTATAAAGCATAAACGTTGAATAATCTAGGTGGTCGTAAGCCATATTACTTTTAACCAAAACGCTTTTCTCTACAGCTCGTCAAAATCTATTTAGTACTCATTAAAATTGTAAAAATTCTATCTGCGGTGTTATAAAATATTCTCATGTGACTTGTGAGTCGAAAACCTAGGAAACCGTAAATCGTGCCTTTCTACAGTAATAATTTTCATTGGACTTCATTAAAACCTACTCAGAATTCTCATGAGAACTATTTACAGCTCTTAAGAAATTTGGATCGTTGGAGTGAAAATATTTGTATCAAGCATAAACGTTGAATAATCTAGGAGATCGTAAGCCATATTACTTTTAACCAAAACGCTTATCTCTACAGCTCGTAAAAATCTATTTAATACTCATTGAAATTCTAAAAATTCTATCTTTGGTGTTATAAAATATTCTCATATGACTCATACGTCGAAAACCTCGGAAACCGTATACCGTACCCTTTCTACAGCAATAATTTTCATTGGACCTCGTCGAAATCTACTTAGAATTTTCATGGGAACTCTTTAGAGGTTTAAACAAATTTGACTAGTTGTAGAGAAGAATGTATTCGTGAAAAATTTTGTCATGTTTAGTGAGTTTTTTATTTTTGGTGTAATTTGTTTATTAATTAGCAAAAACTCTATAAATATTAAACATTACCAGAATGAAAATTAATTCTCCATAATTTTCTTTACTTCTTAATTTTGCATTAACTTTTTCTTTAAATTATCAGAATCTCTAAAAATTCGTAAAAGAAAGCCGTTAAGCTATTGTGAACTGCTAGGTCTTAATTATGGGCAAGAACCGTTAATTGACCGAACTCTTTTCAAAAAGAGGACGACAAAGCTCTAATCGGAACTTTCAGAACTTTTAATTGGGGAGCTAACTTAACACATCCGCTTTCTTAACAGGTCTTAGACAAGAACAAAATAAGTTCTTGCTTTAATTCAACACGTTAGTGTATTGACCTGAATTTAGAAGATTTTTAATCTTGAAGAACTGCTACGAGTAAATATTTTGAAAACTGTATGAAGACGTTTTGAACAAAAACTAAATCAAACAGAAACATAATGCCATTGCGGTGGAGAAGTCAATTTAAATTATGCAAATTATGCAATACTGAAGATATTGTTGTAAAAAAGTGATGGCAGGGAAAAATACCCATCACAAATATTGTTGTAGTTTTACAACACCTCGTGGAACACCGAGAATGAAACTTCGCATTTTTAACTTTTTTGAATGTATTGGATGGCCAAGTGCACTAACTTAAACAAGTTGAAATGAATTGATGCGCACGAGCGCTAAATCTACTCAGGTTGTTGTTAGTTTTGCGAAAGTGGTTTGAGACAGCAAGACAAGCATCGTGCAAGCGTCAGTGTTTGAGTTTAGCAGGACATTCGTTTAATTGGCGATTTTCACAGAATCAAGCACCGTTTGTGGCTCGTGCCAAAATTATAGTTTAAACTAATGTCCCGGTAAACTCGAATACTTGCTCAGAAACGCGTGTTGGACAAGTCGCTGTCTGTAAACGATCTGAATTGTATATTACCCTGTTTTATGACCGATCCCGACTGTTCTAGTGGTTAGCATCTTTGCCTCTACGCCCAAGGGACGTGTGTTCGAACCCGATCGAGATCGGTAAAGTTTTCAGCGGAAAAAAATTTAAAAAACTGGCCTTCTTCTCGGATAAGGAAATAAAATTGTAGGTCCCGTGTTAATGTGATGTTTGGCGCGGTAAAAATCCCTACTGACGGTGTAACTCCTCCAGGTTCGGCAACATTCTAATAGGTCTGGCGAAATAGCTATAACAGTTCTAGTCCAAGAGGCCCAAGGGAAGTTCCGCATCCCGAACCCTCAGCCACAAAAACAAACAAACCCAGTTTCATGAGCTTAAGCTGGTTGGTAATATGGTAAATTTATCGCAATGTGGTCGATGTACGGTGCGAGAATGAATATCTTAACGTACAATACGACGTGACGGCGATTTTGAAACTTTCGTTCCGGTGATATGAACCTAAAATATGGGGTGGATCAAGTGATGTTGCCTAAAACACGCCGGTTTCAACCGTTTTTGAACATCTCCACTGGAGATCTTTGTTCAACTTTTTGCTGTATGACCTGAGGTACGAAACTTCCACATCCTGTTTAATCGCCAGGCTTGTCATCCATCGCTTTTAATTTTTCATGCATCAGAACAGATGCGCGAAGGACAGGACCTATCCAAACGAAGAGGAGGCCGAAAGTGTATTCCGAAATTTTCTTCCGCGCTGCGTTGAGGCACTTGTCACAGCCTGACGTCTATTTCGGCCAGCATTTTCGAACTAACGTGGAATTTAAACTAAAACATAAGCAATCGAAAACAATGTTGTAGATTCAGTTACGTAACCTCAATTTTTCTACATATTTGGGTTTTCTAGAAAGGATGCGTTTATTACAAACAAGGTAGCAAAGTTATCCTTAATTACAATATTTTATTCCTGCCAAAACATCTTATAACAGAATTTTTACAATTAACGTGATGTATATTCTTTACTCACATAGTTGTCTCGTATATTTATAATAATCAGAACAATTAATGGTATTGGCAAAGAAACAATAGAATAGTGATTTTGGCTCTCGTATCAAAGGCATTCTACAATAGAATTTTAAGTCTAATTAATTTCATTAACCAACATTACTTTGAACAAACTAAGAAGCAAGTCATTCAAATTATTCTTAAATTAGAAGTTAAAGATAGAAAGATAAGCCTGTATTTAACAAAATAGGTGAAAATTACAGCTTTCTTTCTCTGTCTTAAAGTAGATTTCATTAAGCATGTAATTATATTAATGTACTTTTGTTCAGGTACACGATTCTTTATTACTGTGTAATGCAAAACATTACATACATTATAATTAAGGTTCATTGATGTAAATCCAGATCTTTTCAGATTTATAAAGCGTGCTTTTTTAAACTAAATTTCACTGTATTGATTTTTTCATCAAAACTTAGTGCGTAACAGTTTAGTAATTTTAGTTACTACATTTATTGACTTTTCAATATTTTTATACAAAGCGTGACCGAAAAACCTGACGATTTTGAAAGGAACTTAATTCAGCCAACTGTGGAAGTGGGCAGTTGACGTAACCGTCCCTTGCTATTGCATGCTATTTCAGTAGCGAGCTGTTGTTATTACAATATTTTTTTAACCATTCAATGTCGATGATCATGAAGACGTCTCTTCCTATAATACAATCTTACAGTGAATACGAAATTTAAAATTGATGACTTTGTACCGTTCACGAAGTGGTCAAACGTCAAACCCTAGGATCTGTTTAAGAAGTAATCGCAAGGGATCCTTAACGCTCTACGGGTGCAGACTTGAAATTTCATCCTTACAAAATAAGGATAGTGCGGAAACCAAATTAGGTGGATTTTGATAAACACAGGCCGGTTGTCCAAAACACGCTTCAAACAGTTTTAGTCTCAGATGAAGTTCATTTTTGACTCTGGTTCTGTAAGTAAACAGAACTTTGGATAGTGGGCCGCAAAAAACTCATGAATAGCTTGTTGGAAGAGAATGAAATATTTTGACTGTTACAGCTACATTGACATGTTACGAAATTTTCTGAGACCTAAAGTACTCAACTGTGATTCCAATCTAAGAACACTATGTTACTAACAACCATGCACTCAGCACAAGTATCAATGGATGAGTCATTTCCCATCTTATGGCCAGCACGTTTCAGACTTGTCAGTTTATAATTATTTCTTGTGGGAGTTCCTTAAAGCTCGCGTATACATTTACAGACAATCAATGACGTCAAACTTGCTAGCATGTATGAAATTACGAAGATTTCTGAAGATATACTGCAGAGGATGTCGCGGAATTCAAGAAAATTAAGAAAAAAGACGCATGCAACCGAGGCCATCTTTAAGACATAACTCTAATAGAAATCAACATTATTTGACGAAGACCTAAGCAAAGTATTCTGGGTTATTTTAGAAAGTTACCAGCGAGACTTTTTCAGTAGTATTCCAATATTGAAAAAACGTTATACTACGTGTCTGAACGTCACTGCATGCTATGTTGGAGAATAAAATTTTTATTTTCTTGTCTTTTGTTTTACAGCTAGGTTGATTACATCTGCCCTTGCATGTAGGTGATACGTGTTAAGTCAGGGATTCTCACTAAATTCGTGAAGTAAATTTGTGCAAAACACGTGTCCGCTATTATTTAGCTATATTTTGTTATTACCGTTCCACGTGTCATTTATTCAATTCGAAAAACGTGCCTGTGTTTTGCAGTTGTTTATTTATCGGTAGCTAGGCAATTGCTGAAGATTATGATAAAGCAGCAGCTCTCATTGAAAATTGTAACGTTTATACAAACCGACAGAATAACGCGAAACGCGATTTAAAAGAATTCCTAAAAATTCTACGCATATTCGCTATAGTCATAAATACGGAAGTGTAATTAAGAAACATTGAATTAAGGACTTGATAAACTTTAAGAAAGTGCAAAGTACCGTGCGCGAGTGTCTTAGGTTAAGTTAAAATTAGTAATAGAGAAATTGCTAATTAAAAGCTGCATTAAAAATGCTGTAAAATAATTAAATAAGATAACGCAACCTGATGCAAATACAATCCGCTACCGCCCGAAATTACTCAAGATTGC
>JAHWXV010699383.1:0-12150 GCA_024586415.1 Phrixothrix hirtus | reverse complement strand
TTGAAATTTTTTAATTTTTCTTTTTGTTTTATAAAACCAATATGTTCCTGTTTATCATATATAAATATATTTAACTTTGTATTCTTAATAACTTTATATTGTTTTATTAAACCTATAAAATGTTAGTGTACACTCACTGTACATGTACTAAGACTTATAAATAAATTGTAAGCTAATTTAGAGTAAAAATAATTATAAATTTAAATAAAAAGTAATTAGATAATGCACCCAAGCCATTAAAATATTAATTTATATTCACTTTGGGAACGATGATGGTAATGGTCATCCATCCAATTAACTTCTTCAATAACTTGCTTTAAGTAATTTTTTCAAAGAAATCGATTGGTTCACGTAAAATAAATGTTGCAAGTTAAAAATCACAAGAATAAAGTGGCACTCTGGTCATTTGATTTTAATAAAATTCTTATTTTACAAACACACGTGTGCCTATACACAAACAAACCAGTTTCTAAAACATGTTTTTCAGACTTAGGGAACCTGAAAACGAGTATTTCCACTAAAAACTGGACATCAAAAACAACTTTCTCCATACTATATTTCATATAGGTAAAAGAAAGTAAAAATGTAATGTACATAACTATTTTCTACTTGCCCTTCATGTCCAAGATATTTTGATTTAACATTTTTGGAAGACTTAAATCTTAAACAAAAGCCTATTATGATCAAAGCTCATAATAGGCTTTTGTTTAAAATTTGTCTTTTCCAAAAATTTTGAGCCAAAATATCTTGGTGCTTTGTTTATTGTTTTCTCAACAATTTGTACCCAATTGTTATTTGGAATAAAACCAATGATGGTACACTACCACATGTGGTAAGACAAGTACATGCATTGCTTAACAATAGTTTTCGTGGAAAATGCATTGACAGATAGGATTCGGTACTGTGGCCTGTAAAGTCTCCAGACCTCAATCCTCTAGATTTTTATAATGTGATATACCACATTTATCCGATTCTAAGCCGCATCCTAATTTCTCATGGGTTTTTACAAAAAAAATAAAAATTAAGTATAGATTTATTTACAAGATTTGAAAATTAAAAATTAGGTAATTTATTCTGAAAGTCCTATATACATAACTAACGTACGTGAATAATTTTAATAAAACCTTAATTACTACTATCACCGTCTGAAAATGAATCACCATCAGTTGCACTGTCTTCAGAACTGATGTCGGCGACATTATTTTCCACACTAAGTCATTTCCTGTTCCGTCTATTGCATTTGTAATGCAACACTTCTTAAAGGAATAATCAAAAATATCTTGAGGACTACCGAATTTAGGTGTACCTGTCATCCAAATAAAACTACTTTTACCAACTCTTACAGTTTTTACCATATTGTTTATATTTACCTACTCGAAGATTACAATTTCAATAATTAATTCTTTATAGAACATTAATGAACAGATAAATGATATCTAGAATTGCACTTAAAGTTGTGGTAAGAAAATTGTGACTAATGTAACTGTCTTCGAATGTAAGCTGCCTTCGAATCTAAGCCGCATCTAATTTTCAAAGACATTAAAATGAAAAAAAGTTGCGCTTAGAATCGAATAAATATGGTATTACAAATAATCACCAAAATGGACCTATTTACCCCATAACAAATCATATTTAAAAAAATACATGCTTTCTAATCAATCAAATTATAGCTTGTACCTGAGAAATGCCATTCATTTTTCTGTAACACAGTGACCTAATTAGCTGTTGGAATTCTTATTGACAAAAAATGTAGGTTTTATTTTAAGACCACTTATATTTGCTTCTTTTTCTATTTATTTAATATTTATTAATTATCAAAACAGTTTTATGCTGAAATTTTACCTTAAATCTTTCTTTACATCGCCACTATAGAAATAATTATTGTAAACTTTGACAATTGTGTGAATATTTTATACTCCCAGGAGTAAAATACTGCTTTCCATACTTCAACATAGTATAAAGTACATCTTTTGCTCGAAGCTGCAGCCTTTTTGATGTAATTTATTATGAAAAAATCTGGTTCATAGATATACAAATATGCAAATGTCCACAATTGATTAAAATATTATTTACGTTTATTTTGGGAATGATAATTCTAACGGTCACCTATCCAAGTTACTGGACACGCCAAACCCTACTTAACTCCAGAGATTTTCTCCGATAACTCACTTCATGACATTTTTCATCAAAACCACTAAGTCCACGTGAAAGCATATCAAAAACATAAGAACCGTAACAAGTTTTAAAAAAATTGTTAAAGACGTTTTCGAGAAAATCGCAAAAATACTTCCGGTCATTCAATTTTAACTAAATCCTTGACATCTTATGCATAGAAGATAAAAAACTTAAATATGGTTTTTGATTTTCATATGAGTTGTTTTTGAGATATATTGTTCATAACTAATACTGCCAAGTACTTCCGGTAACTCGATTTTCAAAAATTTATTAGAGAAACTCCTTAGTTAATATAAAACTAAATTAAGTAACTAAGAAATATACCAAGTTTAAAAAAATCCTTAGAGTCGATTTCAAGAAAATCGTGAAAACAGAGAATTCGGAAAATATCTAAAAATAACAGAAATAAAGTTGTACTTCCGATTATTGGATTTTAACCAAATCCGTAATTTAGTATACAAAGGTACTTATGACCTCAAATATAAATTTTCATTCATCTAGAACTTTCAGTACATAGTTATTTTATCCACAGTTAATGGTAAGAGTACTTCTAGTTACTCGTTTTATGGCTATTTTTCTGAGAAACCGTCTTAATTATGTGAAAGGGCATTGAATGTTTAAGAAATACAATAAATTTTAAAAAAATCGTTAGAGCCGATTTCGAGAAAATCTCGAAAAACCAAAAAATGACAATAGTAAAGTGGCACTTCCGGTTATTTTAGTGAAATTGTTGCAGTCATGTGCGAGGATGGATACAAACTCATATATAAAATTTCGTTTATCTACAACGTTTCGTTTTCGAGATATTTTGTTCTCACACACACAGACAGACAGGCCAATTTTTAAAAACATGATTTTTGGACTCAGGGGACCTGAAAACAAGTATTTCCACTAAAATTTCAACATTGAAAATTTTGGACGAAAAAAAAACCTTCTCTATACTACATTTCATATAGGTAAGAGGAAGTAAAAACGCAAACAAAATAATTAAAAAACTTCTATGTAGATATTTCAGGCATTACATGCTGTTTTGGGCTCCTAGCATGTTATTACTTTTCACACTGACCCAAAAACAATTGCTTTACACCCTAAATATATAAACAGCCTATTTTACTGCATAAGTAGAATGTAAAATTTTATAAACTAATTTAACAAAAGATCGATTTTTTTCTTATGTATCTACAATGATTGTTACATAATTAGCTAAAATTAGAAATAATGCAAATCTTCATAAACAACAAATAAAGCACGTGTTAATTGTTCTTAATCAGAAAAATCAACCAATATTTTGTAATTAATGACATAATTATTATATTAGTTATAAATGATAATACTATTTACCTTATAGAATTAATTATATATTGAAGCACATTTCACATATTCCAAAAGACTAATTTTTTACACATACAGAGCGAGCCTGTAACTTGGGATAAGTTCAGTAAATCAAAGATGATGTTTTGTTTTGAAAAATGCTCAGATGCGTCGATTAGTATATTCAGTTGCCATCTTTCTTATTAAAAAGATATTTATACAGGCTGTCCCATATTTAAGATATGATTTTATCGATAATTTTTTTAAATACTTATTTTAGCGACTATTTTTTAAAGGGCGTATCAAAACCACCAACTGCAAAATTTCAAATTTTTTATTCCGTGTCATTTACGAAATATTAAATAATAATGTTTTATTTGAAAAATAGACTCTAACCACCTTTTTTAACATTTTTTAGCGACTATTTTTAAAGCGCATAACAAGTAATTACAAACTGCCAAATTTCAAATGTTTATTCCATGCCATTTAAGAAATTTAAATAAAAACGTTTTATTTGAAAGTGCTCGAAATTTTATTAAAATTTCGAATTTTTATCTCTACCTTCTAATCAACACACTTTTTCACATTTTTTTCGACAAATAAACACCTTTCATTTAAATAAAATAAAACGTTTTTATTTAATATCTCGTAAATCATACAGAATAAAAATTTGAAATTTTGCAGTCGGTAGTTACTGATATGCCCTTTAAAAGTAGTCGCTAAAAATCTTAGTTGCTATTTAAAAAAATTATCAATAAAGTCATATCTTAAATATGGGACACCCTGTATAAATGTTTTTTTTTAATAATTGAAAGTACTAATTGACATGTCTGAGCATTTTTCAAAACAAAACATCTTTGATTTACTGAATTTATTCCAAGTTAAGGACTAGCTCTGTATATCATACAGTAGTTAATATGTAACTACAACTGATGATTCATTATTTGCTATATGGAGTGATCTAACTCAAAAACAAGCTTAATAGTTAAAACTTTATAACAAATGTTTCAAAATCTTTGCATTTTAAAAAAAAAATGTTCTTATTTTGTACGCATCATGAACTGTTCACTGATTAGGTAAATAATGCGTTTTATTCTGCTTATTTCATTTACACCCTGTATTATAAATTCAATTTGGAGATCTACCTTGAGAGCATTGAATAATGTGTGCTTAATGGCAACCAACAAGTTAAAAACATGTTACAAAGGTTTTACTCAGTGTTTAAAAAAATATAACCCTAGATGGATATATCTACTATTTATTATACTATTACATTTAAGGTTACTGCTCTCATACAAATTCAAAGCAACATCAAAGACACAAACCATAATTCTTGGAGCCTGTCTCAATTAGTTGTAGGGACACGGGTTCAAATCCGATTGGGTTTGGAGAAAAAAAATTTTAAAAATTTAAAAAACATGTTTTCTTCTCTACCAAAGAAGTAAAATTGTAGGTCCCATGTTAATTTCATGTTTAACGTGTTAAAGTTCCTATTCATCATGAACACTCTTCCAGATTCAACAAAATTCTAGTAGGCCTGGCAAAATAATCACAGTAAATCAAGTCAGAATGTCAAGGGAATCTTTGCATCCTAAAACCTCAGCCACAAAATAAACAAATATAATGTTTAGAATTATATGAATTAAGTAACATGAACTGTTGATTGTGATGTATATTTACATCTACATTTTCCTTCAAATATACAAATGAGCTTGACTTTGTAAAATCTATTATTTTTTACTTTCAAATCTGGCAAAAATGAATTAGGTTAACCCCTATCCATCTTTTTACAATCTCTCAAATTGATTGTATCGAAACAAAAAGTAACAAGAGTGTCTCATACAGAAAAAATGTGTTCTTTATGCTTGAGCCAAAACTAACATTTGTTAAAACAAGATATGCTTTGTTTTTTGAAAAATTAACAAAAACTGAAAATTTCAAAGAAAAGCTTTCAAATCAAAGTGCAATAAAATCACTTAAATCGCATCGTAGTACATTTACCACTTAAAACGTTTAATTTAAAACTGTCAGCTGCCTGTCAGTACATACAATTTTAAGATGTTGTCATTACAACAAAGTATTTTCATAATTAAAATGTGTTGGGAGAAGTTTCTTATAGCTATGTGAAAGACAGAGTCTTGCAGGAATTTGAAATTCTTGTATCCATTGTGGCTATTTCAAATGTAATAAAAAAAATCTGGTGTGAGATAACACACAACTTTGTCTTACGTCTATAGATATGCAGACAGTAATGGTCACACATCCAAATTACTGGACATGCAAAACACTGCTTAACTCCAGAAATTTTCTCTGATAACTAGTTTCAACGCATTTTTTCACAGAAACCATTAAGTTCATGTAAAATACGTAAAGAACCATAGCAAGTATTAAAAACATTGTTATATTATTTTCGAGACTATCGTAAAAAATTCAAAAATCGCAAGGACAAAACGGCATTTCCAGTTATTCGATTTTAACTAAATTCATGCTTTGTACAGTAGGTAGGAAACAAATATAAAATATAAGATGTTTAGTTTTTGAGATATATTGTTCACAATTATTACTCTTAAGTACTGTTGTAGTTCTTCTTATTGCCTTGGTTTATGTGCTCTTTAGTTTGTTAGGTGCTGTTATTTTTGTTTTATCCTGAATATTACTTACTGTACATTACCTTTACGGTGGTAACGTACTTACTTTATTTTCTTGATTCTTTATAGTACGTTGCGCTAGATGCATGCTTTGTCCATGCTGAAATAAAATAAAATATCCCTCCCTTTGTCATTACACAAATGCCAAATTTATAATTGCAGTTGGTCTTAATTTTGATTCTTTCAAAAAAAATTTATAACCCACGGAATTATGTAAATCTATCCTCTACTTATAAGTTACGCTTAGATTTTTTTATAAATCTTTAGCTTCTAGGCATAGATATTTTAAAGTTTAGATTTAAATTTTGAAATTGGTTTCGTTAATAAAATAAATGATTTATCTATGACATAAAGTTTTAATTGGGCAAGAGGTTTATCATTAAACAAAATTTAACTTATTTAGGTTGTAAATTTTAACAGGTTCTGTGAAATTTTTGAAAGAAACACAAACAGTTCACTTTATTTGCCTTTTAAATAAAATTGTACCCGAATTTCTTTTATGATACTCGCTTTCCCTTATACACACATTTATTTACACTTTATTTTATTCTTGTCTTGTTTCTTTGCATTAATAGATTGGACCTTGTATGGCTGCGTTGACCTTTTCTTGATTCGATCCAATTATCTATCTTAATGCGGGGGGGGGGGCTTAAAAATTAAACGCCTTGAAATGTTATATTGTTAGTTACGTGTTCTGTCATCTGTAAGTTATTCGTCTAGATTTATATCTCTTGATTTGGATGGGTTCCTCAGCCATTCGCACAATAACTGTTTTCCTGTTCTAATGTTGAATTATTT
Source organism: Phrixothrix hirtus (assembly GCA_024586415.1). Lineage (NCBI taxonomy): Eukaryota > Metazoa > Arthropoda > Insecta > Coleoptera > Phengodidae > Phrixothrix > Phrixothrix hirtus. Next base: position 5,218 of record JAHWXV010699383.1, on the reverse strand, counting down.
TTCTTCCACCTGGTTATTCAATGACATAATGATATTCCTTTAGCATATATGCTTGGGCTGTACCCTTTTCAATAAATTCTCACACAGGCGTGCTCAACACATCCTGCCTGTTTTCAAATTTTAATTAACTCTTTTTTATTAATTTTTCTTCTCCATAGAAACCCCTGCTCCGTTTTCTTTTTATTCCTACTTGATTGCATGTTCATCTTGCTATTACTGCCCGGCGTCATTGATCCGGAGTTGTATTGTTTTTTGTTGTCAGGTACGTCTATGTTAGGATAGTCATTATTTTATTAACTTATGGTTCCTTTTCCGTTTCCAGATTTATTTCATTTACTTTTAATTTTTATTTATTGGTGTAATTTATTGTTTACTGTGTTGCTTTTTGGTTTATTAATAATAATTAATTGGTTAGTGTGCGTTAACTTTAAACAATGCAGCAAACTGTTTATAAAATTTTGAATTTTAAAGGTGGTTTCCATCTGTTAATTTGTTAAAAGGGTCGAGTACCTTTCTAAAGATTACATAGGATTATGCTATAACTATACCTTGAGTACTTATATTTATTTTTGCATAAGCCAAAACCAGATTAAAGTTTAAACAAACATTTATTATTTTAAATATAAATAAACGATGTACATAAACACAAATTTTCATTAAAAATGAAATTTTAAAACTAATGATTAACAATTTTTCTAATATCAGGCTGTTCAACTTTGTTACATGATTTTTGGTGTAATATTAGCTACTTTGCGAAAAATATAAAATTTAAAATTTAAAAAGTCTTGTTATAATTATTTAAATGAAAAATGAAAATTTTATTTCTTCACTGTTTTAATAATGTTTGTAAATTTTCACTTACGTGACATCCAATTTTCTTTAGTAAATGTGATGTTTATCAAGCTCGCAAATTTGGATTATTGTGTGCTTTTCTTGGTGACTTTGGTGAATCCAGCTACCCAAATTTCTTTGATCTTGGGTCGTGTATTTTTACTGCCTAGTGCTGATTTTGGAAATGATGTCTTTGCTGGACTTGTATCAGTAATTAAAATATTAAGTACTATTTACCAACTAATCAATTTATGTATCTTGACACTGGACTTACAACACTTGTTTAATCTAACTACATAGAATTAAAACTGGAACTCAAAGACTTCGATTTCTGGTGGTGCAGGATCTTTTATAAGTTTTCGTTTCCATGACTACAATATTTATGCAAAGCCTTTTAACCAATCCTGTCTAAAAGTTTTAAAAGTTTGACTGTTTCTGTCTATTATGGAATACGTTGAACTTCCCACGGCTTCTAGCAATATTTTTTATTGGGGCTGTTAAATTTTATTGGTACCTGTCTGGATTTCTTTAGAATCACCTTTCTAACTGGCACCAAGTACTAATGGAAACTTTATCACTTGATTTTATTTAAAATGCAAATACTTAAGAAAATATTTTAACCTTTAGGTGCTATTTAATTATGTTGATTACACGTTAATTAAATTAATTAATTAATGTGTAATGAACATTATATTTACATAATTAATTTATAAGATATCTATTTTATCGATTTATTAAATTTTATAATCTATCTGCAATTATTTTGTGCTGGCAATTTTAGATTTGATGCTATAACCCTATTTATTTCAGATTTGACAGAATGTCATCTTTTAATCACAACAGTACTTCCGGTTACTCGATTTTCGAAAATTTATTAGAGAAACCACTTGGTTCATATAAAACGGAATTAAGTAGCTAAGAAATATACTAAGTTTTAAAAAACATCATTAGAGCCAATTTCAAGAAAATCGAAAAAAGGAAAAATTCGGAAAATATCAAAAAATGGCAGAAATAAAGTGGAACTTCCGATTATTTGATTTTAACCAAATTCTTGATTTGACATACAAATGCAGTTATGACCTCAAATATAAATTTTCATGCTCGCACGCATACACATGATGAAAAAGAGCACAAAATTGGTTTTGAACCCTAATGATGATGCTGGAACGATTTTGACAATGTCCTCTTTGGAAATAAATCTACAAATATCACTGAGGAGAAGAGAAAATACCACTGGCATTAGCAGAAGCTATTTGCAAAGGATTTACAAAAAGAAAAAATTATACCATTTAAACCATGCTTCTTGCATACATTAAAAGAGGGTGATGAAATTAAACACGTATTGTTTTGTTTTAAAATTGGAAAAAAGGAACTATTCGAACCTTATTTGTTTTATGATGAAGCGACATTTACTACAAATAGAATTGTTTCATCTCAAAATTTCCAGTATTGGAGTAGAGAAAATCCTAACTTCATAGTCAACACAAGGAGTGTCATATAAAAAATAAATGTTTGGTGTGCTGTAATATATGACAAAATTATTGGACCTTATTTCTTTAAAAAATTGTTAGTCATGTTATTTAGAAATGTTAGAGAATTACTTTTGAGATGAATTAGAAAATTTTAGTTTGATATCGTCAAGGTTAATTGTAAACTAGTGTAATTACACGTTTTGGACAAAATTGAATTGGGAGGAATGGACTATTTTGTGATTGCCACATTCACCAGACTTAACGCCGTCTTTTTATTTATGGGGTTCATTAAAAAAATCTGGTGTGAAACAATGCACGACTTTCTCTTACATATTTTAAATTTAATTTGAATTTATTGACATTAGTGACTTTCCTATGCACCTAAATTGTAAACTCCAAAATTAATGTAAAAGCATAAATAATTCATCCATTTATAATTTCCTTTATACATGTACTAAGAGTTTTATATTTAAATTTTAAGGTCATTAAAACAAAAATAATTTATAGATTTAAATAAAAAGTAATTAATTATGTAAATAATGTACACAAATCATTAAAATATTAATTTATTTTTATTTTAGGGATGATAATTGGAACGGTCATCCAAGTTATAAACAAACAAAACCTTGCTTAACTCTAGAGATTTTTCTCAATAACTCACTTCAATGAATTTTCTCAGAGAAACCAATTAGTTCATGTAATATAGCATTAAAAATCACCAAGAATAAAGTGGCACTTCTGGTTATTCGATTTTAATGAAATTCTTACTAAGAGGTTCTAAAGCTGTAATAAACTTATATATAAAATTTCATTTTTCTATGACTTGGTTTTTGAGATTATTGACCACGTACATACACACACACACATACGCACGCGCGCATGTACACACACACACACACACACAGACCTATTTCTAAAAACATGTTTTTCGGACTCAGGGGGCCTGAAAACGTGTATTTTCTCTAAAAACTGGACATCGAAAATTTTGGCCAAAAACATGACATTCTCTACATATTTCACATAGATAAGAGAAAGTAAAAAAAGTATACCAACAAAACTTTGGGAATAATTTAGGCAGACTATTCGGGATGCCGTTCAGTTATGTGAACAATTGAGCAATAACTAATCGAAAACCATTTGTAATTAAATATTAGTTATTATTAAATTTATTTTTTAATAAAAATAAATTTTCGTATAAGAATTTTACAGGATTTAGAACTTTTTTTAATTTTTAGGTTTTAATTTTTTCAAAAACAAAGCATATCAAAATTTTGTTTTGAAAAATGTTAGCATGTTATTGTGGAAGCCTAACCAGCCTAACAATCACGTAAATAAAACTTTTCTAGAAAAAATTGAAAATGATGACTTTTTAAAAAGTGTCGTAAAATTTATATACAAATGAATATGTCTAGTTCCAATTCCAATTTCAACTACGTGTCATGGAGGAAATAATATGTTGTTTCAATATCATCTGTATGTGTTTATTTTGTGTGAATACTAGACTATCCCAATATATGAGTGACCTACATTTTATTCATTTGTAGTTTTATGGAGACAAAAATTGAACATTTAATTTTAAACATGTTCAATTCTATATATGATTTTGAATTATACTGAATGTAGGCCATAAACACAAAATCAAAGCAAATTGAATGCATTTGTTCAATAAATTACATTTCAGAATATTTTTCTTAACTTATCTCAATTTGCAATTTAAGATAAGATCAATACTTAAAGAACTCACCTTTTTTTAAGAAATGTTCAAACTGCTCACCTCCACTGTCAATGCATGTGTGTGCCCTATGACAATAATTGTTGCATTTTTAGATGTGCATTATTGATAAATCATGAAATGTTTGTGTACCATCACGCATTTATTGTTAATTGTTCTGGGTCATTTATAGGCACTACAGTAACTAATTATTTCATATGGCCCCATAAATAAAAATCACAGGAATTTAAATCTGATGTTAAACTTAAAACTAAATGTAAAAATGAAAATTAATAAACTTTAATAACAAAAAACATTGACACTAGTTCAACAGAAGTTGATAAAACAAACCATTATAATAATTTAATGTAACTACTCTTCATGTTATATTGTATATTCACTTAAAACAAGACATGTAGGTATTCTACTATTGCAGGACTGTTGAATAATTTTTTAGCATTTTTTAATGGCTTTTTTCTAAAAATCACAAATTTTATTCTTGATTTAGAACTATTCCGGTGTATGGTTCAAGTTTGTCAGTCTATTTTAAAACCACTGTGTATATTGTGGTAGATAGGGCCTTATACATAAAGATAAAGACAGGAAATGAAGTATGTTACTTCATATTTTTAACAAGTTGTATATGAGTTTAAAAATATGAAGAATAATTTGAGAATTTTAATGTAAAAAGATTATTTAAGTATCAAAAGATTCAATTCTCAAGAGAAAACCAATAAATTTCAGAATTGAGTAATTTAAGAACAATCATCGGAAGCAATATTTAAAATATCAGATCAACGTTCAAAATAAACATTTGTTCATAAAGATTAATATAAGCAGGATTTAGAATACTATGTTAGTAAACCCATGCACATAAAATATATAAACATTTGCATTAACTAATAGTAATAAATTAAGTAAATATTGAAATTTTAGGTTAATGTTGAAAACCTTCTAACAGAAGGAATGAAATTAATTGATGCAAATGTTAAAGATTATAGAATACATATAAATAAAAATTATAATATAAACATTTAGACAATATAAAATAATAACAATGTGTTTTAAAAATAAAGTGTGCAAAGTTTTAAATGCATCATACGTGTAAGAAACTAATTTTGATGAAAAATAATTATGAAAATAGTGATCTTCAGAAGCTGTAGAATATTATAGTAGTATTTTCCATCCATTTCCTTGGAATTTT
>JAHWXV010699358.1:0-12517 GCA_024586415.1 Phrixothrix hirtus | reverse complement strand
TTTCTACTATTAATTTTAAACTAAACTTAGACACTCGCGCACGGTACTTGACACTTTCTTAGAGTTTGTGAAGTCCTTAATTCAATGTTCTTAATTACACCTCCGTATTTATGAATATAGCGAAAATGCGTAGAATTTTTAGGAATTCTTTTAGATCGCGTTTCGCGTTATTCTGTGGTTTCGTATAAACGTTACAGATTGATGTTGGTACTACCCGTATAAGCAATATTCATTCCATTACATAACAAAATGTATTAATTAGTAAGCAATATTTACAGTACCTTCTATGAAGTTACGGCAACACTGATGTATTCCTTTTTTTTTGCGAATACAATTTATAGCACTTGACTAACCTTCTTTACTATCCTTTTATTTTAAATTTATTACTGTTTATTACATTATATTACAAGTCACTGTATCTATAGGATATTGAAATATTACGTTATATTGTAATGAAACTAGTTAAATGTTTAGTTATTTGTTTAGTCGTATTTAACTTAATATTTATTTAATGGTACACCAGTAATAAATATTTATATCTATATTTATTGATAATAACTTCCTAAGAAAACAAGTTATCAGGAACGACTAAACTATAACAATTTAAGTTTAAGTATTAGTTATAGTTATGAGTCATTTGTGATTAAATCATTTATTTAAGTTCCCTTGAACCTTCTGGAATGTTTTGGTTTCTTCTACAAAATTATCATTATTTTTAATTTTGTTACAATATCAATAGCAGTGAAAATGTAAAATACGTTTTTGCTATGAATTTATTTACGTTAATTTTAAATTGTTTCGCTTTTTATTTTGAGTGAGTTACACTACAACATATATCAAGTTCATTAAATTAAAGAGCGCCTTTCCTAGTAGTAACTAGAAATAGTTCTCAAATGTACCCTAATGCAAGAGCAAACTGTGTATTAATTGAAAACGGTCGTAACTAGTATATTGAAATAGCAAGAATTCAACAAGTTTTTGCACTTTACTTTGTTCCATGTTTTTGAAATTTTGACCAAATACTAGTAATATATGAAAACTATAACATTTCAAATTTTGCTTAGGTATCTTTCTTCTTCTCAGAAATACAGTGCTTTAAAGTTTCAATTTAATCAACTATTTTTTGGCACTCATTAACAGTTCAATTAATAACTCGCTATCTATAGATACCAGTTTCAGCTAAAGGATCAGTACTGGTACATTTTGTAATAATCTGATTTACAGTAAAATAAACTTACTCCACCTTCCTTTGAACTACCCAAATTCTGAACGGAATTAAAGGGCCCCAGATCATGCGGAGCTATCGAGAATATGACTCTTCCTATGAGGAGCTCACCATCTACATGGTGAGCTCTCAGCAAGCTGCTTCCTTAACTATTTTGATTGCGGTTTTGCAATATACGCAAGCGTACATAACTTGGAGTGTTTGTATAATTAACTCATCACCTCTAATAGTGCTAAACTCTGTTGAAAAATCTGTGTTCTGCTAGTTGAGAAGCACTAATTAAAATGAATTCGATCTTCTTCACCCTCATCTAATTCTTCTCTCAAAAAGTTCACTTCGGCTTAATGTGCATTTTCAATCATCTAGTGAGCACACCATCAGTAACATCAATGTTTCGCAGTCCTTCTGGCTATTGATACAGTTTCTCAATGAAATTGTTCTTCTAATGGTCTTAAACAACATCGAGTCCAATTTCTGTATGCGAATGCAATCATATTCGGCTTCTTCTATAACACCATACAAACTGTAGCACCTGAAAAGCCCGAGCTATCAATACGAATCCAGTGTAATCAATTCAGTGTTAAAATTGTTGATAGGTCACTTACTCCAAAGAACCGAGTTCCCGATCACAACATGTGAGTCAATTAGAATGCGCCAATGTCAAGGCACCTTACTCTTCTTGAGGAAATTAGAACCTCACGCGTTACTTTCGCACCGTGTATCAATAATGCAGCCTATTGCACGTTTTAACTCTTTATGTGCAAACACATATAGCATATTTCTGAAGTTGTAGTAAGTACACACTCATAGACCTGCAGTTGGGAACTTATAGAATCCTGTACATCGATTTGAAACGAAACAAGTATTTGTAAGTTTAAGACATCAATTAATTCACTTAATTCGTGGAGAAAAAGTTTTACTCAATAATAGGAAAAACGCTATTTCAATTTTTGTATATTATGTAGTATAGGTATTTTCTTGTCTATACAAATATAACTCTTGATTAAGGAAGTTTTTGCGCTGTCCAGAAAATTTTCTTCTCCTCGTCAGCAGTTGCTATATTACTTCGTGATTAATCTACAACGTTCTTTTTATGGTATAATGAACCTATAACGCCGCAGTGAATTTGCCTTAGTAACTTAGTAAATTACGAGTACAAACTCACTGCTTTAAAACGGTAAAGCTGTATTTATTTTAATTGAAATCATTTAGTTAGACCTAATATAACTAAAAACCATGTATATATTTTAATTAATTACCATTTATGTAATTACCGAACTTTCTAACAACCATTTATTATATTTATTTATTTTTGCTTTTTAATTAATATTTTATAATTAGAGATTAACGTATTAATTCACTTATTTTTATTTAATAGTTATATTAATTAGTGTTAAGATATGATACATCTTAAATTTATTGTAATGTATTAACCTAAAGGTTCTTGACCCCAGTCAGCATTATTTTGTTTATGTAGGTCAAGGCGTTTGAACTCTGTGTACATAAAACCATGAGTGTTCAAATTTGATTAGATAAACGCACCGTAGTTTTACATTTTGATGGAAATTTTATCTTAATCAAACTAATTTAACCGCCTTACTTTAAATGATATGTAACTCGTTTATTCAAAGAACGATCTGTATTGTAATCCTCCATACGTCACATAATATTTAGTATTGTTAATTAGCCTAATTAAGGCTGTATATTTTTGAGCGCAAGTAAACAGATCTATTAATATCACTTTTACTGCTTTATACACGCTAAAATTACACATACAATGATGTACTAATTTGTTGTACAGTATTTTAATTAAGGGATTTAAACCAAGAGAAAGCTATTTCGCTTTGAATTTGTTGATAGCCGTTTAGTATACAAACACGCTTTCGAAGCCGGATTATTCAGAGAGTTATTCACTGCCAGAGCAAAGAAACACCTCGTACTGGAATTATTTTACCACCAGAGCTGGTAAAAACCATTTCAAATCAACAAACATAGGTTAAAACTATCTCAAGAACCAGCATGGTATTCCTGACTCTATGAAATATTCTAAGATACCGTTTTCATTGCATAAATTGAAGTTAAGAGCACAGGAACACGGATAGTAGTGACCCAAAGTTGGAGGGTCTGCACAATCTATTAACAGTTAGCGGTACTGATTTCCAGGTTCCTTAACCAGCGCAGATCAGTTCCAAATTCAAGTAACAAGTACAGCGATTACTATTCTCATTTAGTCAGGAATTGTTTATAATAGTAACTCAGCGGAAGGTGTGAAAGCATTTCGTCCCTTCTCGCAGTTAGATGCTGAGTTCCGTGCCGAGACCGGATCTGCTTCCTTAAGACTGACGCTGTTCTGAGAACGCACGTCGACTAACCAAACCCACTATTTAAAACCCAGTTTTGATTATGAGCAATTACATACTATATGAGAATTACGTAAATTAATTTTCTTCAGCATTGAATAAATAACTAACTACAAACCGATCTGCACGCCGTACGTTGCAAACGCCATTTTGGTGATCCGTAACCTTTAAAATCGATCGTATTGGTTTAGAAATATTGATTATAAAAGGAGCATTGTTACACCATCTGCATTTAACGAAAATAAACAAAACAGCCGTCAGTTAATTTAAAGATTGAAACCTGTAGTTATTCAAAATAACTTGTATATAGTTTCCGATTTATTGTTTAAATAAATACTTTTCTTTGTTAAGTTGTGTTATTACAAAATACATAAAATTACAATGAATAAAGGATTATATTATTAATATAATTGTCAAGCTATAGGTTTATGGAAATCAAAGCATGCATACAGTACAGAACGATTAGCATTCAAAATTTCTAATTAAAAATAAATACTAACATTCAGAATAAATAAAATTAAAATACACTACAAGTGTAACTGAATTACAAATATAATTAAAGTAAAATTTTTGAAAGGTTTACACCTATTTTTCGAACGATAACCAAAGTTACAATGAGAAATCCAAGAGTTGTCTAAGTTAAATTATATCAAGCGTCATGACTCGTAAACGTATACACTGTATACAAAATAAAAGTGATTAAAAATCTCGAGTAAAAGCGAATAACAATTCACACTGGCAAGAATCCCTGTAAGTATTGTACATAATTACAGTAAGTTTTAGGTGTATAGTTTCCGAAGCAAACAAGTACAGTTCTGGACCTATACTCCGACTTGTAAGGTAACTCGTGGCATTAGTAACTCTGTTCAAACTACAATTGATCCACCAGAGCTGGGACACGTTACAATGGTAAATTGCATCTTTAAGAAGAGGACTAATATTTATTTTAATTTAAAATTGATATTTATTATAATTCCCAAGTTGTTAAATAATCTGGTAATAGCTACTCAAAGTTTTCATAGTCTAGCGATTCCGTTTAATTTAAAAAACTGAAATTTTAAAGTGTTATATCTCAGTAACAATTCGAGATATCTAAATGAGCTTTGAAATATGTTAATTTGCTGATGCAGGTAAACATCACACCTAATTTTGTCATGCTTAGAAGATACAGCATGTACAATTCCTTGTTTCTGTGTCAGCCTGCCATAGACTTTTCGATAACCAATATAACATTTTCGCACCATCATCGAACGTTTTTTTCTTAGATACGTGAGAGTGCTGATCTCCAATTGAATATTACATAAAGAAATTTAATGAGGTTTGCATAACTAAATTAAAGAAATGCGACATTTAAGATTACCTCAAATCGAATCAAATGTAGTAGTTGTGAAATCAAGTGTATTAACAAAAATTTTCGAAATAACTGAAGAAGAAAGAGCAGGGAATCTGCTTCTAATTTTTCAACGCTTCATAAGCGCTAATGTTTGCTGGCCGTGACAGTTTCATTGATTCATCATCAATATTATGGAGCGGTTTATTTATTTTGAGTTAAAGATCATCGAACACGTACACTTCGTTATTAACTATCAAATTCTGTGGAATGGGAATGCTAAGACCAGTATTGTAATGAACCTTTTACCTTTTACAGGTTTTTATTACGTGCAAGCGTTGTATGACTTCGAACAAATAATAATGCTAGTATACAAAGACATTATTAAAATTGAATGAAAACCAAAACATATATATGTACCCATGATACAATTGGAATGCAATAATTCACTAAACGTAAAAATTTTTAAATTAATGAAGTCGAGCTAGTAGCAGCTATCGTTTTGACGCTATCACGTTACAAATACGTATTTAAAATCTCGCCGTAAAGATGTTAATTTAGAGTTATTTTATTTAAAATCTTACATAAGATTAAAATAGCTTCGTCTAAAGAAAGGTATTTATTGCTACCTGCTACCATTCATAAATAGAACATTCATAAAGATGAATAATAAAAACTGTGTACCTTTATTTAACTAAATACCACAAATGCAACGCATTTTATAAATTTAGACTTGATTGTCTTTTAATTTATTGCATCAAATATCACTTCCGAATACGCAGAAATTAGTTTAAATCGATACTAGCATTTTTATATTCTTTAACGTGAATTTTTCTGCTGTGATAGATTTACAAACTTACCTTGTTATTTGTCGCGTTATCATTATTTTAGTGAATTTAGTGCGGACTTTATGTGCTCCATAGTCTTGAGTGTAACAACCAAATTGTATTGTTATATCTCTAACTCAATTAGTAACGGTAATTGTTCACCGGGTCTTTTGCTGTTTGAACTCTATATTAGATTTATATAGTCTTTCCCAAGTCGGTTTGTTCAATACGGCTAATTATATTTAGAATTTAGACCAACGAGTTTTAATTCTATTGAAATTGCTACGTATTCACTACGACCCATCCTTTGGTTAACCAAATTTGCTGTCTTGTCTAATTTTTACAACTTAGCCTAAACAGATGTTAAAGCTAACTAATTTACATTAAGTTAATTCGAATTCTTTTTGACTACAAATTTTATACATATAAAAATTCATTTATTCTTAGGTATAACGGTGCAAATTAATAACTGATTTATTGATGGCGTCATTTCCAAGCATGAGCAGCGTGAGAAGTAACCTGAAATATAAACATTAGGTAAAACATTTCAGGAATACACTTTTATGCAAACTGCGATAATAAAGTTACCATATACGTCTTAAAATGTTTAATATCAAACTTTGTAGACTTCCTGTATAACAAAGAAACTCATAAATGTATACACATCTCTAGCATAACTTGAGTATATACCGGTTATCCGAACAAAGTGTTGGCGACAGAAAACGTTTTAGAATCTATCTAAAGACCAATAATTTAGGGAGATTGCCTCTCGTTATAAATCAAGTATATCTAAGCTTCACATCAGAAGCTGTAGGGCTAATATACGATATATTGGAAAGGAACCCCATTTGTGTAGCGTAGAGACATTTAAGCAGTCTTAAAAATTTTACCCAGCCTGATAATATAAGTACACCGTTATTGAGATTAGAGTTTAGCTAAAGATTAGCTACTTCAAATGTTATTGCTAAACACCTAATCTTTTTGTCTGTTGCAGCAATTTATTTCATACAATTGTATGATCTTTACTCATATACTAAAGGTTGTGCTAATAGCAATCAATTGCGAGAGCAATAATCATGCCAATTTCTTTACGTTAATTTAATCACATCCTAAATTTTCTACAAAAATATCTCTTTAAGGTATTTAAACATGTGAGACCAGCTAAAATCTACTACATTTATATTTTAGTTAAAGCAATTCAAATCTAATATTTAATCTTAACTCCTTTTAACTTTTCATTAATCTCTAAATAGATTCTAGTTGCTTTATAATCAGTTGTAGTAATATACAATTTTAAAGAATAAATCTTATTTAGCAGATCCTATTTTTAATATTATGACTAACATATTCAATGGAATACCACAGCGTGATTTTTATATAAATTATGGTTAACTTTAAGTATCTAATTGGTAATAATTGAAACAATTAATTAGGGGATGAGGTGAGAAATGCTTTGTTGTTCAATAAGCACTATTAAACGTTGTCGTAGTAAATGGCCCAATACCTCGTACTTTTGTTCAATCGTTATTTTATCGAAATTTATAAGATGACGGAAATTTTACAAAGCATTATGTTGTTTCTAAAACAAAAAGCTGTCGTTGCGAATGCTGCTGGTGAAGTGTTTCGAAATTTGCACGCTCGTCGTTTAATTTAACTTTAAACTTTATTGGCACTTAAATAAATGGTATTTAATTTAAATTCATTTCTGGTATCCATTAACTATATAATATATTACGTAAAAAGCCGTACACGCAATAGTTTTTTTATAGAGACTTTTGTGGGCTTTAAGAGATATCAGCGCATTTCCTTTTTGCACGAATGTGTCGCTTTAAGGCTATTGTATGTGGAGGCGCCAATTTCAAAGATTTCAGTATTCATACCTTATACAAATTTGAACATTTACAGGCCATCAATTGGTTTAAATAAGTTTATTTAGATCCTGAACTTTTCCCCGTAGCCCTAAATTACAGATCGCGAAATATAAAATATAACATTAAAACCATATTGTATTTACTGCAGTTGATGATGCATTGTAATTGTGCCTATAAAAACAGTTAATCTAACCGCAATTGGTATAAACAACTACCCACACGTTACTATCTTTGTCGATTTACCCTTTTTCCAAAGCTAGAACATGTTCTCCTTTTCTAGGCTTTTCAATGGAAAGCCCAAGATTTTACATCCATAGCTTGGTCAAAGAAAGCTCTACTTTTTGGAACACCCATATGGCATTGATGGTATGTCCATAATAGCCAAACGTTATTTCTTATTATTATAGGTATTTGCTGTAGCAATTGTGTTCCTTCCAGCTGTAAGATTAACTTTTTCTGTTTCAAACACTTTCTATCGATGGGTACATTTTGTTACTTAAAACCCACAAAAATTACATTTGAATGTGATAATAATAATTTATTATTATTTAATTATTTCCCAACAGATAAAAAATCCAATTACAGGACACAACTCATTAATAATAGAAGTAAAAACCATTGCAATTACCCTAGTTAGTTATATTTAACTAAGTATAAGTAATTAGCAGGGAGGATACAATAATAAGATTCTTATATACAAAAATAAGAAAAAGGATAAGGATGAAGTGTAAATGTCATAATGTAATATTTCTAGCGCAACAGGTTGTTAGTCGAAGTAAGGTTGGAAGACTTGAGTTATTAATGTCACAAGAATGACAAATAATAACAATAATAATAAAACTTGTTAGGAGCACCCGATGGATAAGTGGAAACGTGAAATTCAGTGAGTGGTAATAAGGAGGAACAATAAACGTTGTTATTAAATCAATTGAATAGAAAAGTAATACTGGAGGTTGATCTTCATGTTTCTAAAGAAGTAATGTTAGATTTAAGTAATAAATCAATATGACAGCCTCTTGGTGGAGAAAGGTCGTCAATTTAACAGAGTAAAAACTATAAAAATTTGCGTTGAATCGCTTCTAAATTAGTTTTATGTACTTTGTAAGTAGGAGACCCGATTAGTGAACATTATTCAACCTTAGATCTTATGTAACACGTGGGGAGTCCGATATTAACAGTACAGGTGGCTGTGGAATAAACAACGCATACGCAATATTGACGTTGTATGCATAACCTAACATTGTCATTTGTGTACTTAAATAGTACGTAGTGTTGTTTTGTTCAAACGTCAATTTATTATGTTAAAAGCAAGTAAACATGACATGTGAGATCGTGGAATATTCCGAGTTTGAAGTGCGTGCAGTTCTCAGATTTTTGCAAGCCAAATGGGTTAATCCCAACGGAATTCATCGTAGAACAGACTGATTTTATGGTCCAAATGCTGTAAGCCGAAAGAAAGTCTCTGTTTGGTGCAAAAAAGTAGGCGAACAGAATTAAACGATTATCCGGAAAACAAAAGGGGCACACCCAGGACTTCACACACGCATGAAAACTGCATACTAGTCGAAGACTTGATCATGGAAGATCATTGCGTTAAAATTCGTGAAATTGCTGAAATTACTGGTATACCTAAACATTGGGTCTATGAAATTATAAGTGACTTAAGCTTCCGTAAAGCGTCGACCGTTGGGTACCTAAAATGCTCTCTGACGACCAAAAAACAAACGAATGAGTGCTATACTTCAACACATCACCTGATATCAGTAGCGAGGAGATTATTTCATCGAAAGGAGATGAAACCTGGGTTTATGGATTCACTACAGAGACAAAAGAAAAATCACTGACGTGGGAACATCCAGCTTCCCCAATTCACAAAGAAATCAAAACTTTACAATCTGCTTGAAAAACTATGACCAGAGTATTCTGCGATAGAGCAGGCATACCTTTGTGTGAATTCCTTGAACCGCGCACTACCATTAGCAGTGACAGATATAGTAAAACTCTTCAGAAATTTCGAACGGCCATTAAAAGAAAATCGCCCGGATGATTAAATGAAGGGGCCAAACTTCTACACGATACGGTGCAAGGACCCACACGTAGAATCAACCACAACTGTGGTTGTCACACTGGAAGTGGAAAGTCTTGCAACATCCTCCATATAGTTTGGATTTGACTCCTTCAGATTTTCATTTATACGGCCCTTTAAAGAAATTTTTAGTGGGGGAACGTTTTTCAGATCGAGTCGAATTGCAAACCACCGTTGTAAAGTATTTCAATCAATTGGACAAACAGTAATACTGCGAAGGGGTGTTTAAACTAGTATCACGCTGGGACAAATATCTTAATGTTTACGGTGATTATGTTGCAAAACAGTTAAAAGTATGTAGTTTTCTGTGACACTATTAGATATTTTCTGTAAATTGAAATGCTCGTGAAACTTTGTTTTGTAGCTTTAATATCGGACTCCCCTCGTATCATTAACCAAACCATGTCTGACTTCTTGTATTCGCTTCCGTATACCAGCAGTACATTTACTGCTATGTGCAACTTGTAATTTCAAGCTTGAACTTAAAATTTATTGTAAATCGACAATTCTGTGTCCTGCAGTCCATACATGAAATTGTACGACTTCTGTTTCAATAAAATTTTGCCTAATTCTCAAAAATCTCAGAACTTAGGCACTTCTATTTCTTTAAATATAGTTTTAACATTACCTCATATTCTTTTTTAGTTATAAAAGTCACTGCTTGTGACATTGAAGATTTATTGCTGATACCTTCGGTTTGTAAGGTTTCGTGGCTTATATTTATAATGCATTAATTGCGATAACGGTGAATATAATTGTTAATATAGAAAACAATTTTACCATACAGTTAATTTAAATAATCTTATTTACATGTATTGAGTTCTTTGCTTACGTTTATTGTCTACTAATACTGCTTTCCTATGACATTTATTTACTTTCACATTAGATTTGTTTACTTCGTTTTCTGTGTTTATAACTACGCTATTTTCCCATTTTACAATAATAGTGCAAATTAAAATATAATTTAAATAACGCCTATTCAATAAAACACGTTTTACATATTCTATACTGTCACTACAATCATAAAATCAATTTTCACCCAACTGATAAAAATTTGTTATTTCTAATTTTATAAAAGAATGACTCATTTATAAAATATTTACTTTCAGTCAACGACCAAGGTTACCCAATTTACTTACGACGACATCATATATACTTTTTGATTTATGATTCAGTTCAAATAGTTCACGACTGACATCTGTTGATGCAATTATACATTTTTCCCATTATTAATAACAAATTTTACCATTAGTGACCATAATGCGCTCTTAACATGAGTTAGAAGGTAACCTGAACGTAAAACAGGCTTTAGAATTCTAAAAAGAGCGATAGAATTGTACTGTATAAAAAGGCGGTATGATTTACGATGATACATGTCTATCGCGCAATGAAAAGCTGAATACACATTGATTGAGAGATGGAAATGATAACCCAGTGCATGGAATATATATATTCTCCACTTTGAATTGCGGTACGTCCAGTAGGACAATTTACTTTTAGTTGGTTAATGAATACATTTGATGCTAAATTATTAACTGCATGGTTAGGTCAAAGTTAGATTGATAATCGTTATTTCGATAAATAGCAGAACATATCGTCTTCCTAAAAATGTAGGACACACATATTTATTTTCAAAGGCCATATAAAACAAAGTAATATAATGCTAAACGAGATAAAATGCAACACAAATTTTACATATCCGAAATGCTAATCAACATTGCAGAAATTTTTTGGCTATACGAAAGGATTCTTTGAAAGTCCTTTACGGATTTCCATATCTGTGTTTATTCCATACAATTGCATTTGGTTTCGGGAAATTCAAGTATAATACATAATTATGTCGTGCAGTTCTGCATTAAGAATTGCCGTTATTACTTATTAGTATTTTAAAGTTTGAAACGAAATTAGCTAGAAAAATAATCCTAAATTTACTTTTGTAGTCACTGATGTCCTTTTTCTAGCCTGTTTTGTATATTTATGATATATCAGTAAGCTAGCGTAATTGAACTGATTTATAGGTCAGGGAAAACGAGAAACATTGAATTTGTTTAGTGCAACTATTTACGCTTTTCAAGAGGTATCTCTTAACCAAGTTTATCTTTACAATATGGTTTCTTTGTGGGATAGTAATTTGTATTGTAAACAACAAACGGTTATTTAACAAGTTCAATTTATAAACTTCAATTTAGCACTTTAATATAACAACTTTAAGTATAAAACAACTCCTATTTCATTCAATCATGCTCTACGTAGGAGATACAATAAATTCTGGAAGATTCTTTACTTAAAACATACAATGTCTGAGCAAGCACTTAGATATAGTCCGTTAGTAACTGAATAAGGCTGGATTAATTAGTACCCGTGTTTGAAGACAGGTAGTATTGCGTAGGGAAGTAGACATTACCGTCATATACAGCCATCCTTCGAACGAGACCATACTAAATTTCACCCTGATTAATAGCTTAAATTTTATTTGGCAGCCGGTTGTTTGACACGTTCAGTATTGTTCGATAAAATGGCAAAAGAACAATATCGATCCGAAAATCACTTTTTATTTCTGGATGGAAAAACACGCGAAGAAATAAAAACGACGTCAGTTGTTCTGTACGGGGACCGTAAGATATTAGTTCAATGAATTGAAGCGTGATAGTACATCTGTTTCTGATGAGGAACGGCTTGGCAGCCCGAAATACGTAGTTACCGAGATAATCGTTGAAAAGATCCACAACATAATTCTTGCAGGTCGCCGAACTAAAGTGCACGAACTAGCATACGCCGTAAGCGTGGTGTACGAAACGGTAATCAATTTTTACATAAG
>JAHWXV010699312.1:0-12819 GCA_024586415.1 Phrixothrix hirtus | reverse complement strand
GTTTTTTTGCGATTTTCTCGAAAACAGCTATAACTTTTATTTTTAAATGTGCTACGGTTATTATGTATCCAATGCCCTTTTACGTGAATTTAACAGTTTTCCTGACAAAAAGCGTTGAACCAATTTATCAGAGAAAGTTTGCGGAGTTAAGCAGCCTTTCGCCTGTCCAGTAACATGGATGGGTGACCGTTACAATTATCGTTTCCAAAATAAACGTAGACAATAATCTAATCATTTGTGGGCACTATTATTGTCATATCTATGTGTTGTTTCATACCAGATTTTTATTAATAAATTCATTTTTAATTAAGATCTCATTAATACAATTGCTTATTATGTAAAGTAACTTCCCTAACCATTTCCAAATCGGATACTTGTATATAAGTATCTGACAGACTGTGTAGTCTAAATCAATCTACAGGTATCTAAGCTATGATAAAAAGCAACAAAGCAATTGCATAATGTTTAAATCTTATTGGAGTTTCGAACATAAAAGTTTTTAGTGCTTGTATGTGTATATTAATTCTGTTAAAATGAATTATGTTAATCTTCGACTGGAAGTTGCCCAAACGAATACATAAGCAATACAGGAGGGGGGGTTGTATAATTTCTGAAATTTTCACAAAAACAAATTGGAATGAAAGGCCATATTAAGAATTTGAAAGTTTAGACTTATTTAGGTGTCATAAGTTTTCAATATCGGTTAAACAATTATTGTTTTGATTATTTTTCGCTTTTTAAAAATGTATAACATTTTTGCTTGTTTACAATTCGATTACGTAATTATTTGCAAAAGCAATTTCATATGTTTAGCAATTTTAAATTTTCAGGAGATTGACTTTACATGAAATGCTACTCAGATAACCCTGGGATTTGAATGTCCCTCGAGAACTGGACGCAGTACAGACTTAGGTGCTAGGTAGCTATGTATTATCACGGATTTGGTCAATTTCACGTCTTACATTGAACTCCTGTCTTAAAAATTAGGGACAGTTAAATTTTCTTGTTGAAATTATCTTGTACATAACGAATTAATTATGTATACGAGTATATTTAAGTTAGGAATTTTTATTAAACTTATTGTTATAACTTAAATGCATTTAATCAACAAATATAATATAATATTTAACACTTTGTTGCACGCTTTAATAAATAAAAATATTTGACATAATCAGAACAGATACTGTACAAGCTAAATGAAGAATGTGTAAATGCTTTAGGATTGGGCGAACGTTTTAACAGTTTCTAGTAAAATTTAAAAAAATTTCGGGATATGCAAAGCAAGGCTATGAATCGTTTAACCTTGTTAGATCATACCAGCATCTAAGCATTGGAAGGGGTTAAATTCCGAAGGTCGCAAACGAGCGACCTTATTCTACCGAATATTCAGCCTTATAACGTAATAGTGGATAAACGGATGAACAATTAGGTCAAGTATCATGAGAAAATTCGGTTACCTATATTAAAGGGATTTGTTAATACTTTAAAGTCTTAAGGTTCTTAAAGCTGAGAATAAATCTCAGCCGTTCCCGCTTTCGTTAGACACCTGTAAGGTAGGAAGTTTCAAATTTAATATCTCAATAATTATTGGTCACGTCTTTCACTTTTATTTAATTTAAAATTATTGTTACTTTGATCGACCAAAATAGGTAAATACCTATTTTGAAATTCAAATTAAGGTGCAGAAAGCGAAAGACAGTATCGCCTAGAAATTAATAAGTACGGTCTTACTTTTTTGCAAATCATCGTTTTAATCGTTGTTTGGCTAACAGTCGTATTATTTTTCTAAATAATTGAATGTATGTAATTTCTTGTGTGTTAATATAACGTTAGTTTAAGTTTATTTGTTTACTTGTTTTTGGAGTATTATTTTTAATAAACGATATTATTGTACACTACATTGTAATCGAAGCGATTTTATGGCAGATGTAATGTAGAGGCATAACAGCTGTTCACCGCTTTCCATTGTTACTGTAGGAAATCGTTAGTTCTGGTATTAGTGTACTGTCGAAATAGAACCAGCGACGCCGTAATTTTTGACTACTTCTCAATTTAGTTTTTTTACTGTTTACGCAATAGTTTTTCCGTGAAGACCAGTTCATTCTTACAATTTCATTGAAGAAACTAAAAGATTTAAATTTAATTTGTCAAAGAAAGAGAATTGCGTCCCTTGAATTGCCATATATTAGGGAACGTCGATCAATAGAGATCGAACTAAGAAGATGCATTTACAATAACTACTACTATTTAAAAGTCTAGAGAATTTTCGTAATCATGTCAATAAGTTCTGAGTTTCGTATGAGATTTCCGAAGGTTTTGACTCTAAAGTTGGTAATATTTCATCGGTATGCCGTTTATGAATCTGCACGTATGGAAATGTCTGTGATTTACTTTTCGGCGAAAATTACCTGGCGACTGCTGATCAAAAATGTAGTAAATTCGGTAATATTTATGCTGAAAGTCGTTCTATTTTTTTATCTACCTAAACCGAAAATTCTGTTATGTGTGTATCGCGTTTAAAATTTCGGATTTATACGTGTATAAATTAGTTTAATAACAAACGACAATTGAGAACGCAGTTCAGTTAACTATTTACCTCTGAATTCGAATGCTATAATTACTAAGAATTGATTGAATTAGCTTAGCCTTGTAACTTGTGCACAGCGCAAATCAATAAACTCGCTACTTTAGTTATTATTAATGTGAAACTTCATCACCTAATTGCTGAACATGTGTATGAAGTGTTGAAATCGTAATAAAGTTTTATGTATGTAACTAGCACCGATTAGCATTTTTATCATATATTAAAGAAATAATTACTTTTTGTACTAAAAATTGTTATAGATTAACAAAAATATCAAGAGCCCTTTAGTTAAAGCTTAAACATTTCTTCAATTGAAGATGTGTGTGAAGATAACAGGTTGTTTATTGCTCAACAATCACACGTTTGAAATACAATTTTTGTAAGTTCTGTCGTTGCCACCAAGGCTGCATTATTTTTTATTTATATATCTGTGTACTACGAGTATTTATTGTAACATACTTCTGTCGATTCAAAACATAAATACAGGAGACATCATGGAAGTTCGCTCCACAATTTAAATTACCGACTTTCTATTTAGCATTTTAAAATAGATGGCGCTCAATAAATACCCATAGTATTCAAACTCCGTTACCGTCACAGACTAACCTGGTCAGCTGTCGTTTGTTTCCTTATTGTTTATGTTTAAAGTCATTTTAACACGTGACAAGCTCCAATTGTTAGGGAGATCTGTTAGTGGATCACAATTTTATTCTTTTACGGGGCCATTTCGGCTGTCTAATTTTATCTGTGAAAGGGATGTATGCACTGCTCCATTGGATATCCTCTAGGTGCATGAACTTTCGCATACCAAGTGCACCAAGCTCAACTTTATCTTCTGTCTTTTCACCAGGCGTTTTTTAATTTAAAATCATCATATGTTTTAGTGTTGTACCAAATTTATTTTATAATTAAAATTGGCGATTTTTAAAAATTTTAATTGCAACTAATAAAAACTAATAAAATTTGATTGTTACTCTTTGAATCGCCTAAATCTTCACATTATCCCCCTATTTTATACCGTGCTAAGTGAATTTACTTTTATCCTAACTGAACCTTAGCAAATTGCGTCGCTTCACTGCATAAAATAAAAAGGTTATGGATTTATTTGAAAAAAGTGACAAAATCATTATATTTAATTTCACCAAATGTTTGATAAAATATTATGTCGTTCTATTATAAACTGTTTAACACAAAATGAATTCAGCAGTCGTCACCACTATCGTTACGGTCTTGGTCTGCATCATGGGGTTAGATGCCAAAAGTTACGTTGATTAATGACACCTCTGTCTGATTGGTTATTTCAAGGTCAACTCATAACATAGACTAGGACCGTAGCGATAGTAACCGCCACTGTTACTTCGACCAAATCAACATAAATCTGCAACTTGCAAATATTGTAAAAAACATTTTATAAATACTAATCTAAAAAATAACTTTTTACAGATATCGGTAGTTGTTCCTAGTGGAAGCAATATAAGTAGCTCCCATTGGTGGATGGGAGTAACTGAAGAAGAGGCCTCGTCCCCTATTCCACTTGATGCGAGTGAAGGTGGATTATGGTCAGGAAATTTTGTTCCTCCTCCACCGAGACCGATATTTTTAGACGAAAGTGCAACACCAGACGGCTTAACAACTTGTGATCTTTGCTCATGGGCTTGGCAAAATACCAATAGTTTTAATTTAGATGCTGCTTTGGGTAAGCAATTTTATAAACTTCAATTGTTTAAAATTGCTGCTGACTTATTAGGGTATAATCTTTTAATTCCTGGTAATACAGCGACCTAACGTTTAACTAAATTCAATTTTCAATGTTGTAAAGTTGCTGAAAAGTATTATAAATAAACGCAGTGCTAATGCGTCTATTTGTCAAAGTGACAGTTTAAAAATATAGTTTTCGTTGTTACCATTTAAAAGATATTTAAATTTGCTTCAACAACAAGTTCTACCAAGCGCGTAGATTTTCCGCTTTGTCTCAACTGTGTAAGCGCAGTTCAATGTAAGGTGCGCCGTTATCAAACAATGCATTTCCTAATCAGCGAATAGAGTGAAAAGTCGAAAGTGAGTATCCAGCTGTCACTCGCCCATTTACTGTCATATATTTTATGAGCCTACTTAAAATCACGAGTCTGTGGATCTCTAGCAATATACTAAATTGCTGTCATTAATTTAAAAGATAGATAGAACATGAAAAAGAAAAAATTCCGAGATAATGAGTAAGACTTCTTAATAAATGGAATACTAATTTTTTAAAGTGTCGTAAATACATATTAGAAAAATTCGCTTGGCCGGAAATCCAACACTGGTCCTCTTTATTAGAGCTCTAGGACGCTAATAATTGCGCTACCAAGCTCAGGTCACGGCCCAGGTCAAATTATTGCATAAATTGTAACGTTTCTCTGAACCTTCATATTTATTAACCTGATTGAACTCAAATTTTATATAACAAAATTAACAATACACGCAATTAATATGCAATTAAGATTCAAGAACCATCTTAAACAATATATTTTTATAATTGTAAATAAAATAAATAAAATATAAAATACTACTTTAATTATTCATAAATAGTCAAATATCAATTAATAAATAATTAATTAACAAGGTTTTATCAATGAAATAATTCCTTAAAATAAACTGTAAATACATCAAAAATGAATAAAAATTCAAAATAAAGAAATTCTCAGAATTAGAGCCATCTAGTGGTAGAGAGTAAAATGGAACATATATATTAGTAGGAACCTATAAATAAGCAAATTGTAACAATTAAATTGAACTAAGTGGAGACATCCAGCAATAAGTAATACTATGTAATATGTTAAGGCACAAAGGACACTGTAAAATTTTAGAAAACTATAAGGTTATAGAAAACTTTGACATTAGTTGTTAAGAAAAGGCGCTACAGAACATGCAAAATACTTTAAATCTGATAAAATTCTAGGGAATTAGATTGCAAAACAAAAGGCCGACAAAACAATAACAAAGCACAACTGTATTGGTTCTCGTAACCTACCTTTGCCAAATATCCATTCCATTTAACATTTAATAAATAATTGTTCAGATAATAAGTCGAGGCGCTTATGTTCACCACGATTAAGTATGTCTTGCAAACTAAGGGTGATCATGAGGGCCCTTAGACCTCATTAAAGCTTTAAGGACGTTTTTTAAGAGTTATAATGGGAATTAATCCCCTTTCAACGCCATCAGGATGTCTTTCGTTGACTCAAATTGCAGTTGAAATCTTCTCGTAGAGATCGCTGGCAAACGAACATCTTTCATTGCCTGATATGCATTTAAATTTTATGAAATAGCCTTTGTAGGTCGTAAGAAAATTTTTCAAATATCTTCATAGGTTGCGTAGAATGCACCTTTATAAAGCCAATATACCTTATAATTAATCTAGAATCAGTATTAATCCTTTGTAATAACAATACACAATACTAACACTAACATTACACAGCACGAAGTGGCCATTTTAAATACCATAGAATGATTTTGACATTTATTGAGATGTATTATAGATATATGAAAATAATTGTAAATACGATTTTAATAACGAAAACATCCCATATATACAGGTACGATCGTAAGTTATATAGAGAAAGCAAACAGTATACAAGCACACCCCCGATATATGGGAAAAAAGCTACGAACGCTTAAATCAGAAACCACGACTTAAGCAAGATCTCCTACTGAGTAACGCAGTTTGGCCAGTCAAACCTGCCATTATGGTCCGACGCATTAAATAGTTGTTCCAATTTAAAAACTCGAAATATAAACTGCGAAATGTCGTTGCAATACGTATTTCACATGTTAAATTAGACAAATTATTAACATTATTATGTTAATTTGAAGTATTTAGACACTTGCTCATATCTCGATGTGAATCTTGGAAATGTAACGGTTCTCCTTGATTGTGTTGGTGATTTGTATAATGTTTTGTCCTTATAGTAAGAAACTAAGTACATATTTGAAACAATTTGAGTTGTGCAGTGACATGAGCCTGTTAGCAATGGTTAGGGTGCTAGAGATATAATGTAGAGGGTCTGTGTTCGATTTCCAACCAAGAAAATTTGTTTAATATGGACTTATAACATTTTTAAAAATATTATTAATTAATATTTCTAATACTACAAATAATATATAAATAATAAGGTCTGTTATAGCAAAAAATAATGCCACGATATGAGATGCCACAAAATTAAGATAAAATCAATCATAGTTCACTGGACTGTCGCAATGCAGGCGTGTATAATTTATTTGTTACTAGATTACTGAAGCATTTGCTTGAAACATACAAAGGTTTTCAAGTATATTTTCATTTAATATAAATTTTAGAGAATTACGGATTCCTTATTAATTTATAATTATGATAACAGTTAGTTTAAGTACTTTTTAGTGTTTTTTGAATTTACTTCCTATTAATTCGTATATTTTCTTATTGAAATAGTTTAGTGTTATTATTATTTTGATTTTTGTGTAAAAATTTGGAGGTTTAATTTACAAATCATAGTCATAAAAGTCTAACAACTGTTTTATTTCTAAACTTTAAAAAACTAAACAACCGTTATCTTAATTCTATTACTTGTTGGATGGCATCAGTGTAAATGTAATCCTAAGTTCGAGGAGAACGACTGTTTTCAATGTATAAAGGCCGCAAAGATCGCAATCAACCCTTTTAGTGATACGTAATACCATGTTAAAATTAATGAAGTAGTTCAGTAACGCCTTGTATAAGGAAGAAAGAATAATTTATTTGGATGAAGGCTATTTTATAAATGCCCAACTGTTTTGATAACTTAATTTATAATTTTATTGCAAAAGCAATGCCTTAATTTCCTTTTTATCTCTTACCAACCCCATACGACCAAATTAAAATGAAATTTAATTAAACATAAAAATATATTTCGCGTCATTAACAAAAAGTAACTAAGACTTTTATAGTCCACTTTTTATATACAATACCTGCTACAAATAACTGCAATATGCATTTATAGCGTGGAGATTAATTAGCCTGCATACGATTGCAATATTACTTCGCGTAGGTAATTAGTAGTTATTGGTAAGATAATAAATGTCCATGTTATGTTCTTTGCGAAGCAATTAACGGAATGGAAGTAATAAATTTTCAGATATTTATATTTATTTACTTTTTTTCTTTTATGACTACTCGCATTTAATTCTAAAGACATACAACTACACGTTTTTCAATTTGTATAAATAATACGGTAGAAATTGTTGCAATTAATTTGAATCAAACATAACGTCTAAATGTGAGTCACACAGTTTTTATTTAAATACGCCTAAATCTATAGGAAAATCCTTTTGGTGTTCAAAATATAAATTATTTACATGAGCTTAATATTCAAAATACCCAAAATTTACTTCTCATTGTTTATTTTTTCTGACAAGGCTATTTTTCACATTTTAAGAAATATAAACATACCGAATAGGCAAGTTGACTAATTTTTAACCTTAATCAAGCTTAGATAAATTATACACACCAAAATGCATTGCGATGATTAAAAAAATTTTTAAAATTCTGTTAACGTGTTTAAAGCAATAAATAATTATTCGCTGAAGCGAGGCTAGAAATTGTACCCAATATAGAGACTATTTGCATTACATCACAACCTCGCCCTATTAAAAATATAGTTAGCGGGTATATATCTTTTTAAGAAGACAGCGCGAGCTTTCAAATTCAGTTGCTGATTGACTTTTGTATTAATCAAATAAAGAGGTGTTTTGTGCCAATGTACAAATACAGACATTAAAACGTCGGTTAAAATATTTGTAATCGCATCGAAGACAGAAAAAAAGGTATGGTTTATGGTTGCAAGACGAAATATTGCTTATATATTTCCAAAATCAACGCTTTACTGTTGCAAGATTGATTTTAACGTAATATCGATTGATTGTTTTTAATTTAAATAAATTTAATAATTTTATAGCTGTTATTGCTAAAGAAAGGCATGGAAAATTTTTAGGAGTAGTATACATACTTCTGATAAAACAAAAATATGTATGAAACTCTATGTTTTATCTCATACATTCAGATGTCAATTTGATGAACGAATTACTACAAAAACTTCTCTTTTTATTTATACGTAACCGATGCTGAATCTCCGTAGTTTTTCCTCTTCCTTAGCCGTAAAATATTATATATTTTAATAACGAAATTTTATCTCGCTATTTTTGTATTTTACAACATTTTGCTTATAAGAGGACTTTTTTAGTTTAAAGTTCACCATTAAAATGTCTACAAAGGTAAAAATTTATAAATAATGAACCGTTTAAGATAAAATTAATAAATGAGCAAGTTGTTTAAATTTATGCCTGTTGTGTATCAAATATTAGAATTTTACTATCCAATTCCATTATGAAGCAATTTATTGTATTAGGAAATAAAATGTGTTGAAAATGTTGAAGTGGAAAAATAGAATAGACGGTAGACGTTGATTACCAAAGGAAAACGCACCAAGACGGATGAAATGGGGAATACACTGCACTATTGAATTCAAAAACAAAGAAGTCCCACGTTGTGGGAGACAAATTCTATTATAAATACTTTTTAATAGATAAAAGGAAAGGAAAATGTTTTCTTGGCATATTTGTGTACTTAATTATGTCTAAATTCGTACGGTTTATTACAATTGATAAAAGAATAATAAGAAAAGGTGTCAAAATCCATCGAAAAGAATATATAATAACAATCATAAATGATGTAGATGTATAACAGTAAAAATGACATATCCATTTAAATCAAAAATGTATCTGTTCAATTTATACAGGAGGTTACAAGGTGTGTACGACAACAGATTAGTATAGTTTTCGAAATACTTGCAAAATCCGAACGACTACAGTCGTTTATTAAACTATTTAATTGTTGTAATTGCCGTTCGCTTTGTAGTATGCATTAAAGCGTTAATAACGCATACCGAGTACTAATACCAGACGTTATTTAAAAAAATGTCAATAAACTTTAACGATAAATTAAATTATTAATAAAGTATTTTAACAAATACTTCGAGTTTGAACTATTCTGTCGCAAAAAATAATGATCATGTTCTGTATTTTTTTCAATACCCAATATAAATTAGATAGTAATTATTTGTATAAAATTGGTATACGCGTATTATTTATTTGTAATAGTTATTGTCATGAGTAGGTTTAGTATGGCTAAATTATTTGTGTCATTTCTGTAATAGATATTTTAAGTTATAAGAGTAACGGAAGGTTTTCAATTTAATATTATTTCGTGAAAATAAACAACTATTTTATTAATAAATATGTTACCTATCCGTTAATTTATAGAAAACATGTTTATAAAATTAAAGGTCCGCATTGTTTATAATTTAAATTTTTGCGAATTGTTTAAAATTTTTAATTATTACAATTAAAACAGCTGATGAGTACGAATGGTAATAGAACCGAAGAAAATTAAAAACGTAAGTTAGTTGGTTATAATGCACGAAAGATAATCCGATCTTTCATAAACCAAAACAATGTAGTGTTTGTGATTTTGATTACGATTCATAGTTGTATAAGGTAAACATAACTATATTTGTGATAAACAAAAATTTACAAAATTTTGTTTTGGGTTGAGACTAAATTATTTTATAGATGGGTTTATTAAGACAAACACGTGTATACGATTGTATATATACGTAGATTTGCGTATAATAAGTCGCTATTGATTTTATACATTTGATGACGTATACCGTTTTCTTTACAAAACTAAACAAACAATACTCATGACAATATTTCAAACACTCATATCTCAAGAGAATTGTAAAATACAGGGTTGCTTTTAAATAATTTCAGAAAAAGAAATATCCGCTTCTGCTCACAAAAGCTGCTTTTTTTTAAAAAGGAGCATTTGCATTTTGTGAATTGCTATCATATTGTTATAAAACAGATTGCCAATTCTGCAAATCTAAACTAAATATAAGAATCAACAAAGAGGGTAATTACGGATATTACGGTGGCCGCGTTTTTTCTACATATTTGACTGATCACAAATTAACATAAATAAGTATATTACGTAATACATTAGAAAGATAAAACAACCGAAAGAATTTTTATTAAAATTGTAAAAATATTAATTCACTATTCATGACAAATTTAGTGTACGTGACCAAAACGTGCCTTATTTTACCAATTAAATTTATGAAACAATTTGGGAGTTGAAGCAATTGGACTTCTATGGACTATGTTAATACATGTATTTCCACTTACTTTTACAACAATCACAAAAATTTGGGCGTATTAACAACTATAATGAGTAACAGTATAATTTTAAAAATATACAATTTCTTTCAAAAATAGCAAAAATGTTTCAAATTTAAATGCATAAAATAGTTTATATCTAATTACTTTAATATAAATTATGTTCTATCAATTACAGATAAATATTAGGATAAAATTCAAGATAAAATAACGAAATAATAGCTGAAGGTACCATTCGATCTCCAACATGAGTACACAAATGTTGCACATGTTCTCTTTGCGACTTGTTTATTAACTGATTCTCGGAATTTTATTCAGAGCCCATCACAATGGCAAATTAATTTTTAAAACAAATATGCCACTTTCGCTTAGAAAGTTTTTTGTTCCAACCCCTACTCTATCCAACACCTTTAACAAATCACCATTAAATACTTAACAAGAAAAACTCCTTTAGTTCATATTCTCCAAATTTGAAAGCAATCAATAAGTAGCGTTTGAGTTGCTGCAAATATCACGACCTCGGTATTTTTCTAAAATTCACCATATTAGAAAATAACAACGAAAAATATGTCACTGTATACATATTGTATTATCCTGTTCCAAGCCTTACTACATTCAATCTCTTTCATCAATCACAATCAAAAGATTTACAACCCGTAAAAACCTTTCTAGATTGTAACCTGGAAATTTAAAACTTTCACATTAAGTCGTGCTTTGATTATCGTAAGTATAACATTTGGCAATGTTGCTGTCAGTAATCGCAGACCTTAGGTGTTCCGAATATTCATCATCTTTCACACTGTCCCTTCCCTCCGAAAACACGCGTGTGCTAGACAAAGTATCATCCCCATAAACCTCTGTTAACATTTGTAAAGATTATGTGGTCGATTTCTTAAGTTTCACAAGAAATTTAATGTTAATTCTTTGAACACTTTTTACATTAAATATTTTACTGGCAGAATGCAGTTGCATGTGTTCACTCGTACGGATAGAGGAGCGGTGTGACATGACGTCACCAAAACAATTGTTGCCGACTCCATTCTTTTTTCAAGTTATGTGCTCAATCACGTTTTTTTGTGCCACCCCTCGTACAATTCCGGAAAAAGTAAAAGCTGTTCTAAGATACGATATGCCTTTTGCAGCTTCCTTTACTATGGAAATATTTCATATCAGAGCAAATTGCTAGTTATGTCTTGTAGGAACAGTAAATTTTTAGGAACTACGCAAAATTTTATACGTGATGGAAATTCACATCGAGGTGCATGAATTAACACGATCAGAGGACATTGCTGCCACTAATAAACTTATTATATTAATTATTTAATGAAAAATGATGAGATTTTGAAAATATTCTAAAAAGTGTAGTCATTAAACGTAAACATGAGATTTTGCGCTAATCTTCGTTACATCAATCTGCAACGACTTGTAAAATGAGTTTTAAATTTAAAAAAATAAAGGGAGCTTACTTATTCACCGTAATTACTTTTAAAACACATGCCGAGGAATGAAATTTAATATTTAGTAAGTGTGAACTAATGTAATCTTTAATTCAACAGCAACAGACCAACTGTTCTCAAACAATAATTAAAGGGGTTTTGAAAATTTAACCCTACAAAGGAGATGTAAATTATTCCTTTATTTTTTTTTGAATGCATGAGGTTTAGAGAAACACGATTTAAGTTTCTGAAAATATTTCAAAACAACTCTGCAAAGGTGGATGGGAAGAGAACAGCTGATTCCTTGGGAATCTGGACTTTGTCAAGAATTGCGTTTAATTTTGGATACCGACATGATTTATAGCTTAAAAATTAAAATTATGCCAGTAGTTATTCCAGAAATGTTAGAGCGCACATGATAGGGGCTCAATTTATGTCAAGTTCATAATAATTTCATTGAAAAATTTGTAAACAATTCACATTAGACATTAGCTTGCCAAAATTTGAACTTAAAAACTATATATATATATATATATATATATATATATATATATATATATATATATATATATT
>JAHWXV010699246.1:0-14627 GCA_024586415.1 Phrixothrix hirtus | reverse complement strand
TTGAAGTTGTGCTCTCAGTGTTTTTGTATTCGCTGTAGTGTAAAGACGTTTGTTTCGGATTGTGCACCCCCAAGACATACCACTACGCGCCGCCACTGATGAGAACGTTTGCACACAATTGAAAACGCTGGTTTTGGTGAACATCGCTTTGCTTAAAAAGCTTTAGTGGAAAGGAACAAGAGAATAACAATTTCAAAAAATCAGTTTTAGACTATTAAAAATCTCAGAAATGAGTCTTCAAAATTAAAAATCTTTTTAAAATCATATAGCACACTCATTGGATGAACCTGCATGGAATGACCCTGTTCAAACATTGGTGATTAAAGAAAGAGTCAGAGATTTTAACATAAAGTTCGTTAGAAATGTTTTGCCACACTTTGGGCCGAATACGGTCAAGAGATTTATATATTACCGTAACAAAACTCAGATAAAGAGATAAGTTTGACAATATAATTAGTTTGGCTGCTTATTCTTAGGTAAAATGAACAACAGCGAAAGTATCATTGAAAAAGTCGGTTATGCGATTAAATATTCTTCCATCACTAAGCTTAGAAAAAATTTTAAAGCTCACGCCAGTAACTGCTCTACAGCAAAAATTTTGCACAGCTTTTGAAGCTATCTTTAAAGTAATACTTGGGTTAGATTGTTTATAGGTAATCATAACTCCGTCGCCTTTTGACCCGCAGTATGCGAGAAACAAACGTTTAGGGTTGCAACACATAACTTACAATATTGGAAGATATCCGTTAACGGCAATGCTCAAGGAAAAGTGAAGCATTCCTATCGCACGAGATTCTCGATGATTCCCGCGGTTTTATAGAGACCTCCAAATTCATGCAGAAGTGGATATTCTGCAGTAGACTACAAATCTTTCGTTGTGCAATTGGATGAGTGTCGATTTTTGATTGGATTTAAGGAGACTCCGGTTTTCACAAATTAGGTGGCAAGTGTTTCCAGGGACTTCAAAATCTCTCACTGGCCAATTTTTTGTGGAGACAAAATATCAAGTGTTTGTTTGCAATTACCGTAATATTGAGGAACTGAGCACTAATGAAAATATCAATGCGATCGTCAAAATACTTCAAGTAATTATAACTGTAGGCAAAATGGTTATCTACAGAATGTTGTTTTAATTTTACATTTTCGATAACCATTATTTAACCTTCCGTCGGCCGCAATGCTTCAACATACACGTTCCGTCGCATTGAGCTTAAAAGGCTCACCAATTTATTAAAATATTTAGAATAATTAGGTTATATTGTTTCTCACATTTCTATTTATTTACTTAACGTAACTATTACAAATAAAGAATTTACCTAAATTTAAATATAAGATGCACTGCCTATTTCAAAATAAACAATATTTATAAATAAAATTAGAATGCTGCACACATAACTTATTATTACAGTAACAATAAACACGCCTCGACAATCTTCTTCTACTTTATTCTACTACACAAGTGTGACAATTCTTTCTGGATGTGCTGGGTTCAGTTCGTACTCATTCTGTTGGTTCATTAACTTCTTCATGGAACTTTTGTAAAAAAAAGTTGTGTTGATATTCCTATAGTTTTCGTGCTTCTTCTTTTTAATTCTTCTAACCTCAATTCATGTGAAACTTGTTTCAAAACTTTCCTTCTTCTAACTGCTTCTCCTTGGTTTCCTAGATATATGATTTGGCTTTTGATACCGCTCACATTTAAAAGTTGGAAAAATATAACCATAGGCCACCTTTTTACATTTCTAGCAACATTATAAGTTGTACACATTTTATCAGTTGTGTCAACGCCTCCTTGGTCTCTTGTAAAAGGTAATAATGTTGGGTTTTCTTTGATCGCCCGTATCGCGATCAATATTCACATCATAATGTAAGCTTGATACGAGAATAGCATTTCTTTGTTTTCTAGGTACATAAGGTATTAGGGTCATATCTTGATTAAATCCAAATAAACTGGAGTGTTCCTCTCGATATTTTGTATTTACAAATTCGAATGGAAGTTGACTTTTATTTCTAACGTACCTACATACGAAAGTTTTTTATTCTTTAGTTCTTTAACAAATTGTCGGCAGCGACATTGCGACCAGATCTATATATACATTTTATCATTCGTTTGACAACATCTACTAGTTTATTACTTACATAATACTGTCCTTCGGGTTATTTTCCAGTGCATACTTTCTTATTATACGTATATCACATTTTGGCATCAACAAGTGCATATACCTTAATTCCATATTTATTGGGTTTTGATAAATTATATTGACGGAAAGAATATCTTCCACAAAACCCTACAAGTATTTCGTCGAGGGTAGTATTTTCACGCATTGAGTAATATTTTCGGTAATTATCAATAATTATTTGAAATATTTGGCGTACATGACAAATGCGATTTATTTGTTTCCTTACTGCACGACTTTCACAATCATCAAATCGCAAGCATCTAATTAAAAATTTAAATCTTCTTAAGGGTATCACTAACCCAAATTTTTCCACCCCATCATCTTGGGAACCCCAAAGCTCTTCCAAACTTTGTCTGTTGGCCCTATATGCACTAGTCAAATAGAGAAGTCCAATAAATACTTTTATTCCGACTAAGTCCGTACTTTTGCAGTCTTTCGCGGTTAAAGTATCTTTTATATTATTAATATATCCAAACATATCCAAAACGCTATCAGTAAAAAGCACTTTTTTGCCTCCCCTATTACACCAGGCAAATGACAAATGAAATTATGCGATAGATGTTTACTTTTTCGCAGTGGATTTTTATACCACTTGTTAATTTTATTCTTTTCCAGGAAATATTCATTATTAAAATTTTCCTCGTTTTCAGATAAATTATCTTCCTGTTCTGATTCCGAATCATCTTCACATTTCTCAAGCAAATCATCGGCTTCATTGTCAGTTTCACCATCAAAATTATCATTTTGATTTTCTTTATCGTCATTTATCAGTTTCAGCATTTGAGCAAGATCGTTTGACTTATTGAAATGTAAAATACGGGATGGGTTTTCCATAATTCTCAAAAGTATCTGTGAAAATAGAACAAAACTTTGCATTACATAAAATCGGTCGCAATGTGTCTATAATCACAAGTAACTCAAAATTGTGTACGACTATAAATTCATCTTAAACTGAGAAACACACGTGATTAATACTATGTGAAATACATAAAACATAAAATAGCGAATTATACTTACTTTTAAATTATAACATAATCGGTCGCAATGTGCCTCCTAGATCAATTGTTTTGTCACAGTCTGCACGGTACAAATATGTCACAGTAAATGACATAAATAGCTTCGGTCCGAAGCAACTGAGGATATTGAAGAGTGGGGTAACATGTGTAGATAAAATGTTTACAGTTAAAAATATTTTGTGCGCTTTTTGGATCTATTGCGACCGACCGAAGGTTAAAATAGTTTTTAAAAAACTGTTAAACAAAGCTGCTCCAGCGTGGCACCTTGTAGAACAAAAAGATAAAATTGTCGTTATATTTCTTTCGAGGCCTCATATGTTTATTATAGATCTATTTTTATACAA
This sequence comes from Phrixothrix hirtus, assembly GCA_024586415.1. NCBI lineage: Eukaryota > Metazoa > Arthropoda > Insecta > Coleoptera > Phengodidae > Phrixothrix > Phrixothrix hirtus. Next base: position 11,087 of record JAHWXV010699246.1, on the reverse strand, counting down.
TTTTCTTAAACACTTTGAATTTTACAGCGATACTAGTTTAATATAAAAATTTATAAAATAAACCAATACCATAGTAATACAAACGAACAATATTTTTTAAACGCCCCTCTCCTTATAAGATATTCCATTATATCTAGTGGTTAAAGTGTGTTGTGCATGTATTTTAATTAAATTTACTTATTGGATTATTTAATGTTTTTCATTGCATTAATATAATTAAAGCATATTGGTATGTGTAAACTATCTATAAAAAAAGTTTAAATATAGTTATAGCTATTTTTAAAGTAACAGTAAATAATGAATGAAGTAAATGTGTAATTTTTTTCAATATATTTTTAAATGGTTAATGTTCTTTAAACTTGGAAACTTCAAAACGTTAAAAGCTCAACATAATTTACTGCTTGTTTAAGCTTTAAATACTATCTGGTTTTCAAGTTAAGAATATTTTCGATGACATCGAATGCGATAACTTTGGAAGAAGACATTAAAATATGTAGACAGATAACAAAAATGTGTACCATTGCTAATACCTTTTAGAACGCCTTTCACTAAGTGTTAGAATGAATTATTATATGCCCGTTATACGATTGTATATACTTTTTAAAATTCGTTAAAAGAAATTCATTTACTAACCCATTACTACCTATATAATAAAACCTATATTCTAAAATTCTTTTAACGTTAATTTAATTTTATACATACAGTGTCCAGCAAAAGTATCATACGCCTCCGAAATTTTTCAACTGATATGTAAGGAATATGAAATATTTAGTTTTATTCGTTTTACGTACACTTAATTACCTTTTCATTAAAAAGGGAAATTGACATCTAGCCAAATACATATATTTACTTTAATTAAACATTTCATATTTCTCGAGATACTTTAAAAGGGGGACCCGGATTAATGCAAGGGGAACCAGGGCGATCAATTTAATGTTTTTTTTTTAAATTTTGACAACAAAAAAACGTTACTGATGAACTGATGAATGCTACTCCACCTGTTACATCAACTTTTGAGACGACTTATTTTAATTTCGGAGACTAAGTTTAAGGGATCACTTTCTGCAAAGGTTGCCAATAAGTTCCCGAGTGGAGATACTGGATGTGCTTACGTGTGGAATATTACTGACGATGGTTTTTACACTCAAAGAACATATATTAATTTAATAATTAAACACGAAATAGTGCGAAGGATAAGCCGTTACGAAAAAGGTCACCATTAAAAGTTTATGCGATAAATTCAAGATTATAAGTAGTATTGTACATGCATATTAGGAGGTCCCTGTGAAGAAACTGTTTGTTAAGCACGGCACTAGTACCCTTGCAAAATTTTTTAGAACTCTTGAGGTGGTACCCAGAACTCATCAGAATTTACAGAATACAAAAGGACTTTTAACGTCTTCACTCTATGTAAATCGCTACAACTATTTAAATATTGATTTTAATGTGCCGAGTTTTCAAATTCATTGTTAGAATTTGGGAACTACTGCCTAGGATGCTAAAAAAGTATTTTACGCATCGAGATTTTGAAAGTTTTCAATGCGTCAGCCGAGAAATTACAAACTTTTAATATTGCTCTTAACGTTTTATTATTGCTAGAACTCGTAAGATGCTATCGGCATGTTTCAAGCAAAACTTTTATCCAGTGTACCATGACCTGAACGATTTTCGATTTTCCAACTGAAAAATCGCGAAAAATCTTTAACATTTCGATTATCAAAAGTAGTAGAACTCATGAAACATATCCAGAATTCCTATCAAATTGCTCAGTTCCTAGCAGTACTTGATACGTTAACCGAGAATTCGTAAGAATTCTTTGAATATTAATTTTTTTCTAGTAAACTTGATATCTACTTTGAAATTTTTTGTGATATTATATATTCTATAAAATAAATTATTTTATACAAAAATTGTTTTTTTTGATAAATGTCCCCTTCTACTGGAAGAAGGCTAAAACACTCTTTTTCAAATCTTCGTATATGGAAAGAGAGGTCAAAAACTCTATAAATGTTCTTGCACTTCTTTTTAGCACTTCACGAGTTATAACGATAACTCAGTTAAGTGTTTGTTGGTGCACATTAAATTAAAATTAAATTAAGCCCATCAAAAAGACCAAGATTTAGAATGAATTAAAAGTAATTACGTAAAATAAGAATAAATATAAATTTTTAACTTTTAAAATTTTATAGTGTATGTAAAATTTTAATATTAGCATAAGGAAATACTTAAAATCCCAAAAATCTACCGATAAGTACGCCAAGAAATTGCCATAATCAAAATTAAATGATAAACGTGCTACTTACAAAAAAGAAATGTACATAGCTGGTAAAATTTCTCAGATACATTTTTGGCGGTTGAGCGTAATTGTATTTACCTAGAAAATAAAGTAGATATAAGTAAAGGACATTATAAAAAGTTGCGATAGCATGATAGTTACTTCCAACAAATCTTAGTTAATTATAGTTGGTTAAAAGCTAAACCAAATTCAAAAAGCATTGGCTTATAATAATTTCGCCGCGAATTAACACAAACTATATAATCTCTAGTACAAGGGAAAACGACATCTTTAAGTCCGCCGTCTGAAGAACTAGCAAGTAGATGTGTTAGTGCTAAGTGAATTTCAGTGATCTTACAAGACCCAATGTGAATTTAAAAACCACAATGTGATCTCAATGGTGTTTGAATTTTGCCGGCTTGGAAGATATCTTGGCTTGATTATCAAATTAACTCCAGATCAAGTGTGGCACACATAAATAACTCCGTTTAAAGCAATTTCAAACCCAGGAGGAAAATCGAAGGCTAGTAATTGTTACGTAGTTAACGCGACAAAACCAACTTATAAAAAAGACATAGTAATCAATCACAAAAATTGGTTCAAGAAATATTTTACAAACATTTTAAATTATATCCTGCGATTTATGTATCTGTTACTATCATTCTTAATTCTTGTAACTATTTAACAACATACTTTTAGTTAAATAATTTTTCAGGTGTAAAAATCTACCTTTGTTTTATATAAACTTATAAGAACACTGTTACACTATAGATCTATATACTTGAATAACATTCCAATAATAATACCTCGCAAAGCTAAAATTGATATATTTGAAATAAGCCGACTACAGCAGGTTTTCTATAAAAGTAAGCACCCTGTTTAATAACTAAAAAAATTTTTAACCAGTATATCAATTTCAACCATCAGTATAGTTTTTATAATCTACATATACTTGATATACTATAACTTCCGTGTTACGTCATATTCCATATTTATGACATCACAAGATCATACCACCTGAAGCATAATATTTATCGCACGGCATAAAATTTTGTTACTTTTCTTTTAAAGTTTTAGTTACTTATGGTATTGAATTGTGGTTAGAAACATTAAAGTGTAAATAAATTTACGAAAGAAGTGTTTGTAAAAAAAACATCATTTATGTTACAGATGTAACATCTGGTGTTGATGATTTAAGTCAGTTAAAATGCCTAATGAAATATTCTGGAATGCTGTCTATTAATTTAAAATACAACGTTAATATAGGAAATCATAAAGCAGAGAAAACTGTTAAAAAACACCCAGTCAGTATCAAAACTGCTTTATATGAAATTGTTAGATATGTATATTTTGGATAATTGAATTAATAATCCTAAGAATTTTTAATAATTTTGTTAAAAATGAAAATTAATAAAGCAATACTTTCAAGATCGTATTCATCAAGAAGTAAGTTCAAAAATAAGTGGTAAGGAACTGTGATTTGAACATCAGAAAGTACCTTACGTCCGGTTTCACTTTGTTGAAGCTCCTCAGGTAAGCGCAGCCCTTCAGTGTCTAAAGCACTATTTCTGCCACTCTTATATACATATATTGGTGTAAAGATTCCATTGAAATATTTTTGGATTTCCCGTAATAAGGTTATAACTTAAATTAATAGATAGCACTCCAAATTGTGCATATATGAATGGCAGGAATTGTGATTTGGACACTAGAGCTCTGCCGTTACCTGAAGAGCTTTAACAAAGCGAAACCGGTCGTAAGATGCCCTCTGGTGTTCAAAGTGCAGTTCCTTAGCACTTATTTTTGAACTTACTCTTTGCTGAATACTATATTAAGCGTCTTGTTCTATTAAGTTTCATCTTTAACGAAATTATTAAAAAAATTTGGAAAACATCTATTTTACTACTATTAATATGCCTATGCATGACTATATAAGGTTGTTTGTACTATTTTCATTGTATAAGTTATATTTTCGCATGTCAAGATACAGGTACAACTTTAATTTGGCAACCTCTGTAAAATGTACGTCTTAAAATTATTAACACAATCTATAACATAACGCGGAACTGACAGTACATGAAGTATATGTATTAATTCTGTAACATGAAAATTAACTAAAGATTTTCTTTTTCAAAATTTCAAAGTTTTCAATGTGGTCCAGTATACAAGGCGTGAATTATTATAAAACGATAATTTTAATGTATGCGTTTATAACGCAACAAAATCACGAATTTAAGTTCGATTCATTGACAATCATTTTTAAGACACCTTTAAAAAATGTGAAACTTTTAATCATAAATTTTAGTGAGAACAACTTCTTTTCAGGATGAAGATTAACACAATAGAGACAGCTTCATTTAAGTATTCTACAGAATTAGTACGTGTTCGTAGAAATGTTAAAATTCTGTTCAACGTTTACAGTAATTAATCCGTAGCATGATGTAACAATAAGTTTCTAAACAGGAAAAAATTTTAATATAAATTTTTATATTTACAATCAATTAATTAATATCAAATTTATAGAAAAAGATTCAAATTTAAATACATAATTATTATAAAAATGATATGTACGAATATTTATGGAAATAAGCAAACAGCTGATTTATTTCCTTAATTACAAAGTTTTTTGTTTCAAATACAACGTAATTTGGATGTAGGTCAACAGATTCGTATTTGTGATCAATTTTTACATGAAAATTTGTAAAAAATTTGTTCCTATTAAATTTAGCCGATTTTACACCAATTAACTGGTCATCATCAAAGTTAAATATTTTGATACATAAACTGAGTTGTTACACAACTTTGAAATGTCTTTATCAATTTATGACATTAATAAATCACTTCTTTTTAGCTCTTTCAGAATAATTTGTAGGTATACTTCATATACAAATTGCTTTATATTTTAATAAGTTTAAAATTTGATTTTCCGTGCCATAGGTACAGCCTAATCATTTTATTACTTACCAGCGAGTTCAAATAACATTAGAATATATATTATTATAAATAAATTCAAAGATTTGCAATGTTAAATATTGCTTCCGGATTCACCGGAAACGGCATTAACTTTCTCATTTCAAATAGACACCTCGTATAATAATGCACATTCTTAAAAATTAGAAAAATAAAGTATAAAGGCGAATCGAACTTTAAAATAAGTACACAATAATTTGGATATATTTTATTGGAATATGCGTTCCTATTCCAAGTACGAAATTACAAACTTTGTTTAATATCACTTGAGTCATCATTTTAATTTATTTAGTCAATAGGATTGCATTCAGATCATATTATATCATTTAAATTTTTAAAATGTATTCATCTAAAACTATTTTTTAAAACAATTTTCAACGGAATGTATTCACATTTATCTAAACAGACAAATATGTTGTATATTTGCTAGGTTGAAATTACTCAACTAAAGGGCCACTCCAAATATTTGCAAACAAAAATTATTTTTTCAGAGAATCAAACAAACGTAATATTTGAACGTTTTATGTTTGTGGAAGGTCAATTTTACAGAAATTAGCAGGGCGCGGTTGATTTGCACAGACAAATGAAAATGCCTTCCAACTGAACATGCCAGAACGAGACAATTACTTTATCTACCAACCCCGCACCGCCTGGTAATGCTTGTTGGTGTGAGAAGTTAGGCTATTGTGTATATTTATTTACAATATAACGATTCAATATAGTGCATTTGCAATGTTAGTAAATATAAGATGTTTTATTACAGCAATGTAACTTTGATATCTAAATATTTGGCGTAAAAGCCACATACATGTGTTTACGATACAATGTAACACCACCTTTTTATTAAAGGGTAACTCAAAATTTCAACGAAAGTAAATTTTTAATTTAGACCCCTAATACACTAAAGATACTTGTATTTATAAAAAATAATGAATGAATAACACTTAATTTTAAAATGCATCAAAAAACTTTCTTATTTACCAGCAACACTACCGTGTGCTTTTAAGTATTTACCTTTAATCAAATAATATATAAAAATCCAGTTTTATAAGACGCCTTTTTATCGTACGAGTTCAAATACAGAAAACAGGCTTCCTAAGGCGCGTTTTCTAAACCATGATTGCGCTAAACCATCTCAAAGCAAGAATTTGTTATACCATCACAACTATTTGCATATTTTATAGTTTAAAATGTAGAAAAAACTACAGTATGTTAACTTATAACTGATTTAAGAAATTTTGTAATAATTTACACCACATTTCACATTTAAACATGAACGTTTTGTAAATTTTCTATAGTTAATTCTTAATTTATCTAATTTTTTAAAATAAAAAAGAATGCCGCTAAAACCTCAATAGATAACTACACTTTGCTCTCAGACATGAGAATAATTGCAAATAAACTTATCCTGTTGTAAAAAAACTAGTTAATTGTTTTTTAAAACCTTTATTTATATTCACTAAGATTAGATTATTTCTATACACTCATTTAGTTCAATATTTACTTCACAATACACTAGTAATAACAATTTATATTTTTATTTCTGTACATTTATATTTATATTTATATTTATGTATATCAGTAACTAACTGTACAACATTGCCATTTAAAACTAAAACCGAGGGAATTTAATCTGCCATTTATATAGATAGGAGAAAGATCTAGAATATAAGGAAGAGTCCAGAATATTAATCATAATAATGATGTAATAAATTACTATGATATAACTCGTTGCCGACCAAATTAAATTGACAGATATCGGTTACCGCAATGAGTCAGCTGTGATTACATCACCTATTTTATTATAAGGAAGATGCCAGATTGTTCCAATAAGTTTTTATTGATGCTAATTTTTGTTACACTATGTTTATTCAAATGAATCGAAAAATGAGTTATGTTTAGAATCAGCAATTTTTACATACTCTGTAGATTTAATGGTGGCGTTTTTATAGACCGGGACTTGTATCATTTAGTATCCCTTAGAAGATAGAAACAACTATTAGTGGCTAAATTATATACAAATAAGCGGTAGGTTCTGTTTAAAAGTAGCTACAGCTTAGTTAATTTAGTCGTTTTTCTTCTTTTAAGCTTTAAAACAAGTATCACTTTCTCTTATCTATGTGAAATATAGTATGGAGAAATTAATGTTTTCTCCTTCAGAGATAATTTAATGTAGTCGTTATAGTGATCATAGTTAAATTTCTATTTTACATTAAATGGCTAATATTATGAATTTCAAGAATTAAACGTGACAACATACCGTTTTATAAATCGTTAAATACATTAAAATCGGAAAGCTTCGGAAAATATAAAGAAAAGGGCTTGAAATTTACATTCCTTTTAACCATCTTGAAGGAAAAATGTGGTACAACAGTTAACTTAAACATTATTTAAATCTACGTAAATTTTACATTCCATTCTTTTACTGCCATAAAACGATATAACTATTTGCGAATTTAATTAAATTTGAATTTATTGTTAATGTAGCACATGCTTCGTTTTCAAGAAACTAATCGCTAAATTACAATTAATTTTATTTTATGTTCTAGTATCGTAATTGTGGGTTGAATGGGGCATTTTTGTTAATAAGTCATCAATTGATAATGTAATATAAGTAGCATATTTAGCTACAATATATATTTAACTCTACTGGAAAAGGCAATCCTGGTACAACACGTTAAAACGTCACCTCCGTTATACTCAAGTGCAATCAATTAAGATTTATCGTTGCGGTAATTTTTAAGATACATGTTGTACGTGTCTTTATATTTGAGGGCTGCTTTATAGACGATTAATTAACTCATATCGATGACGACGCAGAATGTGTTTTTAATAAGCGACTCAATATACTTTGGCTGTAAAACTTTTATACGAATCTATTTAAATATTTTTGAGACTTTATAAATTAGTTATTATTTCTGTATTGAACTTACCCAGATTACCATTCGTTGTTAAAATACATGTAATTGTTGGCAAACAAAAAATAATGTTTGCTTGCTGAACAGCAATTATTTGTACACTTGTCATCATTATGTTTAAATTACTGTGTTAATGTTATCCTTGTAAACTGTTTACCCGGTTTTAGAATTTGTAAACACATTACTGTGTTGAATCTATTTTTGAAGAGGATCGCTATTTAGTAGTGGATTGAAATCCAAGCGCTGCCATGATAGTACATCATCTGGACAGGTAATTAACAAGATGGATAATAATCATAGAGGTGTCACGAAATTATCAATTATGATTATATACGCTAGTTCATATTTCACATTTTATCAAAATATTGACAATATGTAAAGGTCAACTTATTGAAGAATATAAAATGTTCTGTATATAAAACATCTGAATAACGTGGTGTTACAAAATAATATTTCAGAAGTGACGACAAGGAGATGTAACATAGTATTCAAGCCGGAACTAATTATCCGATATAATGAGAATATGGCTAGGATAGATAGTAGGATCAAGTGCTTTCCTATTTTTCTCTTCATAGAAAGACAGAAAGATGGCCAAAAAAATCTTCCTTGATAAATTGACATATTCTCTGTAAAAAGTATTCTGGAAAACGAATTGGACTGTATGAATTTCGACTATTTGTTATTAGAGATATAATATATCCAAATGGCATTCCTAATGGTGGACCACGTATTCGACGAAAGGGGGAACACATTATGGTAAAGCGTGAACTCCAGGACAAGAAAGGTAAAATAATGGGAAAAAGGTGCAAGTGTCACGAACATGGTTTACGCAAAAATACGATTTATGAATGTAACATTTGTCCAGACAAAAGTGATTTTTGTTTACATTGCTGCAAAATATCTACCCATAAAATATTTATGAAGAGGTCCGATTTTTTGTTTCTATTGTTTCTTAGTGTTTCTAATTCTAGTGTTTTTGTGCTACAAAATAAAATAATAAATCTTAAATACTCCTATTTGTTTGATTATTTTTATGCTAATCTGGCATTTACAAATGCTGAACTCCTGTGCCGATGTCGCGCTAGCGCGTCTCCAATTCTTTTTAAATTTTTGAATAAGTGTTTGGGTGTTTAAATAAAAACTTTTTAATAATAATTCAAGTAATATAAATATTTAAACAAAAAATTATTTACCGGCATAAGGGCATAACGCGTGATTTTAGAGCGCTAGCGAAAGTGATAAGCTACAACGCTACCACCAACGGAAGGATGAACGTTTACTTCGCCATCTAAATCAGACAGCTAAATAGATCAAATATCCACTTACAGCATATAAATAAAAAATCTAAAGTCACGTCCTCTACAGCACAAAGGCAAATAAAACGATTTCGAACGCGAAAGTATAAAATTGAAAACAGGCCAGGAGTATAACAGAGTTGTGAAACGCGAATTTTGAAAATAATCCGAAGAGGGGAAACCAAGCGCGAGCGTGAAACCGCAAGCCACAGGGGTCTGGAAATATACAACAGCCACGAGTCAACCTACAGCTAGAAAAAAAACTGAAGTTCGGTGTGGATAGAAAACTACAGGTCTAGAACAATAAATTCCAAACTGCAACAAACAACCAAATCGCAGTACTTATTATTACCATCAGCATAATAAAGTAAGTGAGAACTTATCAGAACTGATAACATCAAATTAACATGAAATTAAAATTTCTAAATCATTCAAAGTATTTTATTTTCAAGTTCAAATTCAAATTAACCGATCAGGATTATTATCTCAGACCTGACCAGTCCTTCATCCCTGTTTTTTTACATTTTAGTCGACTGGAATCGAAGAGTTTTCTGAAAAGGCCATTGTATTTGTTGGTAGATTATTAGATTAAAATATCTTAATATAAATTTCTATCTTACATATTGATATTTGTTTTCACAATTATTGGAATTATTGGAAATGAATTGTCGTTCTGAGGAGACCTACAAAATAAATAAAAGTAACAACAAATTTATATTCTATCTTTCAGGTAAAAATAACAACAATCAAATTATTGTTTTATAAAAGGGGTCTTTGTTCCCTAGCATCATAACGAAATCCTTAAAAATTACGTTAGTTACCTACAACTAGTTCACGCTTTAGTTAAAGTAAATTTTTTAGAATAATTATTCAATCTGCCAAAGGGTAACCATTAATGGAGCCCAGTGGTTGCAATACAATTTTTGTTTAGTGTGGTACCGTACCGTAATTTTCAAGAATTATCAGGGTGTCCAGCGATTCTAACAAAAAAAATTCAAGCACATTTCAAGGTTTCCAAGGCAAAATAATTTAAAAATCAAGGTTAGCTCATTTAAGTAAGCGAAACCTTTAAAAGTTTAATCAAAAGAAATCAGAATCTATTTGAGTGTTTTCCTGAGTAACAATACCTTTAAAAAATTAGAAGGCTGCCTGGCTATTTAGAAATAATAATTATTATTACATGTTATTAGAAATTATTGTTCAATACGCCTTTGGTTTTTATTTATGTAATTATTATAGCCAATCATTAGCGAGATATTTCAAATTAAAGATTTTGCACTCTGGTAATATTGTATTGAAATCATTGTCATCTTACTGACCCATATTCTGTTATGTAAATAAGTTTGTGCAAGAGGGATGATTTATGGTTTGTTTAGATAATAAACTATATTGAGGGTTAAGTAAACAGTTAGAATAAACGACCCTGGATTTTATTTTGGTTAGTAGAGAAATATTAAAATAATTTACAATTTTAATTTTTGATTTGTTTTGAAGTTCAAAAAGAATTAAGTAACAGCACAAATTCTCGCATTTAAATGATAATTTTCATGATTATTTTTAGATTAAATACAACGGTTTTTTAATTGTTGTCATTATTGACAGTAAATTCCGAAAATAAGTGGGATATAA
>JAHWXV010699125.1:0-11277 GCA_024586415.1 Phrixothrix hirtus | reverse complement strand
TTCAACTTTCAGCATTCCTGTTAGAGATCATTTGCTTTATTTCTTAACATTTTAAACACGCCTATTACTGACTAGACTCTTCTCGTCATCCTGGGTATATGGCAAAGCCTACACCGGTGATATCACCATTTAACATTGAATTACAGAGTAGACAACGTGGCGCCCTAGACCGTTATCTTGTCCTTCCTTTATATGAATCAGAAATGATTGCAACGACGACAACCCTTACAAAAGAACACCCAACTGCAAATCTGCAGCAGTGACTTCGATTTTCTCCTTAGATGTGTGAACCAACATATTATACATTGATTTCAAAAAATTAGTACAATTAAAAGTGCACGGGAAAAATATAATGTAATATTTTACACTGTAGAACAACGTCGCTGTTAAGAACCAATCTCACTCCGATTGACAGTATAAAAATGCCAACCCTTTTCGATTATGTTATCAAATGAAATTGTGTAGATGACAGGTAAATACGTACTTCCTAAATTCGAAGATCTTTTAAGGGAATAAGACTCGGTTTCACCAACAGTTTTAACACGCGTTTAAACTATTTATCAAATGAATTAGTAAATCTTCGTTTCACCAGCAACAATTGCTGTCGCCTATTTAATGATTAAAATTGCCAGTTAGCTAACTCTCTTACACCCTAGTATTAAAGTTTATTTCTCGGTTAATTTGATATGTGTGGGCATATCATCTACATGTTTGTATTCAGTAAAATTTTAGGTTATAAATAGTTCGACAATTATTCAGTATTAGTAATTTTAAAAGTATTTTTTAAGTTTAAAAGGGTAAGTATGAAATAAATATTTAAATATAATAGCAATATTTACGGCAATTTATAAAGTCTCTAGTTTATTCATCTACAGAAGTGTGAACTTATGTACAACATTTGGGTTTTATTATGTACCACAGCTAAATTTGTACCTCATTTAAGATGACGAATTTGAAAGGATCTGACGTCGTCCAATTGTACGTAGCAATAGAAATATTTAATGTTGTTGACTTTAAAATGTGATTTTGTCTATCAAACGAATAATTAAATGTGAAATCGTTCAAATATGTTTTATTAACAAAAGATGCTTTGACAATTATAACAAGTTGACATTCTTTCACTAATCAAAAAAAAACGATTTACATAGCTGAAGTATTACAATTATAATTTTCGTATAATTTTGAAAGTATAATTTAATTTTCTATCAATAAACATAATTGCTCCATCTTTATCTTTACTGGAATACTTAATATTGTAATAAAGTTGTAATCAGCAAACTATTCAAATCCAGTTGAAACATCTTGATGTGCTCTACAAGTAAGTCTAAGTTGGTGCTTATGCATAAATTGGTTTAGAATATCTACTTTAAAAAGATGACATGTCTCAAAGGCTTTTAAGCCATCCCTTGATGTATTCACGTGATCTGCCCATAGTAAGTCACATAATTCCTGTTAATAGAATTTGGACTGGTCTTGTAATTTAATTTATTTGTTCAAATGAGTCTAAATCTGGACTAAGCCCTCCATGACAGCAAAACATTTTCCCTTGGACAATAGCTCCTATAGGCATGTAGTCAAAACAATTTATAAATACCTTCCATATGCAGCAGCTATATCTGTTTTTATATTCTCCATAAACATCATAGACATAACTAGTATATTTGCAATCATGATTACCTCTAAGTATATAAAATGTTTGAAGGTATTTAATCTTATAAGCAAGCAGTAGTAAACAAAATTTGTTATTTATTTTTAGGAGATTATGTTGATCGTGGATCGAATAGTATAGAAACCATTTAGTGGTTTTTACAATGTCCGATCCACGATCAACACAATATCCTAAAAGCAAATGGTTGCAGTTAGATGAAAAACCTGTACTTCCAAATATGAGAAATAATTCACAATAATGACCACGAATATCTCCATAAATTTAAAGTGGCCCTCAATTTCTTTTTCGGTCAGGTTCCAGTTAGGTTCCCCATGCTAACAGATGAGTTATTATGGCCTCGATACTTCTATTGAACATTTAAATTAAAGACTATAATTTTTTAAAATAAACTTCCATAATTATATTAATATAGCCAAATATTCTTACGAAAAAATTTAATTTTACCATGTAAGGTACATAAATCTTGTTACATCACATTAAAATTTGTAAACTCATTGTAATTTTATCATAATATGCATTGATATTTCATTAATAATTTTCAAAAGTCATGTATAAATTATGGAAGTTTCTATAGCTACGTTTGGAAATTTTTTTATAAAAAAATGGTGCTCTTATCTGAAGTCCCTATGATAAATCGTTTTCGAAAAAAACGTTTTATACTTTTCATGTATAGTTTGATTTTTTTATCTTTGCAGCTATGTTATAGATGTACAGTTAAAGCTCCAACATACTTAAAAAACTTAACCTTAAATTTATATACATATGTTAGAAAGAGATACTAAATATAAAGTTTGTGAGTAACTCCGGAACTAAGTTTGACGTACTAATTTAATAGTGTGACAAGGAGATAACGAGAAAGAGATAAGTTGCATATCTTTGATTGAGATTAACATGTACCTTCACTTCTTTATTTATTAGTTGGGAAGGTTGTGTGTTTTACAGTAATTGTCATCTTTATATTTTTATAAAAAAAACAGTTCTTTTAAGAGATATTTTATATATAGTATGGTACTACGTTACTTCCGACTAGTTAATCATGTGAATTTAGGCTTGCTTCAACTAATTACAGATTACGAAAATATAGTTTATGTTCGTGTTATAATTTTTGACAAGTCTATTAGATTTTTATTGAACTAGCAGCAATTTGACTTTATTAAAGTAAACACTCATTTCATTTATATTTTTAATCTTAGTTCATACACATGTGAAGTGTGACGTCACTGCAATGATAAAAAATCCAACTATATGAAACGAGTGGCAACTGAATTCGTTCCAAAACTTTTAAATTTTCAACAAAATCAGCATCGCATTGAAACCGTCGAATAAATGCTTGCTGGCCTTGCTAATGACACATAATAACTACAACGCATTATAACTGGTGACTAAACATGAATATATGGCTGTGATGTTGAAACAACGGCTTAATCATAGCAATGGAGATGTTATGATGAGCCGTGACCGAGAAAAGCGTGTCAAATGAAATTAAACGTGAAGGTTCTTACCGTTTCCTTTGACTACAATGGATTTGCGCACTTTGAATTTTTACCATCAAGCCGCACAATTAATAAGGAGTATTACTTACAAATTATGCGTAATTTACGTGAGACTATTCAAAGAAAGCGAGCCGAACTATGAAAGAAAACTCATGGATTTTACAACATGACAATGCACCGGCATTATTTATCACGCATTTCTTGCCGAAACACAAGACTACTGTAATGCTGCAATCTTCCTATTCTCCAGATGACCCAGAGGACCCTTAAAAAACAAGGTTTTCTAACGATAGAGGAAATAAAGGAAAAATCACTGGTTTAGATGAAATCAATTCCTAAAGAGGCGTTCAAACAGTGCTTGGCAAGCTATAAACAACGTTGGTGGCAGTGTGTTGTATCCCAGGGGAACTACTTTGAAGGAGGCAGTATAAAAATTGATGAATAAATTAATACTTTTTGAAGAAAATTACAATTCTCCTTTATTTTTGATCACACTTCGTACATATACAAGCTCTGCTGGAAGTGATTCATATCATGTCGTTTTTGAGTAGAAAGTTCGCTATATCCCTAAGCGAAAAGCCGCATTGTGTGAGGTGTCATAAACTAGATAGACATCCTTGCTGTGTCATCATAGCCTTTTTATTCATACAATTTATTATTTAAGACGTTTCTCAAACCTTAACCATAATTGGTGATCCCCCATTGCCCCAATTGTTTCTTCAAATTTCATATTGCTTAGTGTGTCGGCGGTTAAACATCATAACATTTCTATTCAATATCTGCTATCACCAATTCTGTGTCTTATTGTGTTGCCGCACGTTTTCAAATACAGATTGGTGACAGTCCCCGTTAGGTTCAAGAGGAATATAGTTAAGATCAGCATAAGTTGCGTAGCAATGAACAAGTTTGTTATTTGTTGTTTATGAATATTGTACAATTCTAAATTTTATATTTCAATAATTAAATTATTAATAACAATTTGCGTATTCATTCAATAAAATTATTCCTATTTTCATAATTAATCTTTGGAATTGTAAATAACATATTTACCTAGTTTAATAATTAGGAGTATATGACTATATCATTGGTAACTTTATAAACTAATGAACTCTTTGGTTCAAATGTGTATTATATAAAGTTAAATGCTGTCTTAATGCCGAATATTTAAATAATTTAATTTTACTGGAAATTATTTTTCGTACATTTATTAAGTAGACTTAATTTGAACATTCAAGAATATAGATAAAACTTCTAATAAAGACACGAATTTTAAAAATTCGTTCCCAAAGTAAAAGATATAAAAAATGTGTATTCTCTTACACAAAATGACCTTCATACAGTAGGTACTCGGTAATTCTTGTCAATTTAAAAACTCTCAGAGGATCCACATACTTAGGTTTCATTCTTATCAGAAATCTTCGCCATAGAATACCTCCGACAGTTTCGAAATCGACAAAGCTACAGGCTCATAATTCTGAAGTGCAGGATGAATACTTATAATATATACGTATAGTGACATCTGGTCGACTAAAATCACAAGTTATTGTAATAGAAACGTTCAATAACATGGAAAAAACTTTTAATAAATTCTAAAAATTCATCTACTGAAGCAAAGACAGTACTTATCGAATACATACTGCATGTAGGTCATTTTGTGTGAGAGAATACAAATTTTTGTGTCTTATCTCCAGTGGACAAATTTATAAAATTCGCTCCTTTATTACAAGTTTTCTCCATGTTCTTTGATGTTTATATGTATTAAACTGACTTCTAATTTTAGTCAACTAGTATTTAATCTAAATTCTTAATTACAATAGTAAATTATAATCGCCGTAAATTTCTACGTTTATTACTCAATGCATTTAAATCTGTCCTATTTGTTGAATTTCCAAAATACCTTTAAACTTACGTTAGTCTTCCTAATTAGACTTCTGAAGTGTCAAACTATAAAATTTCATTTCTTTCTTATATCGTAAATTTAGCAATGAATGTTTTCAATTATATTATTGTTTTTATTTCATAATTAATGGTTTATGGAATTTGTTTTACTTTATCTTGACAATTAACTAATTATTAATTTCTTTAGGAATATCATTCTTGCTTTCGTTGTAAGTTAGAGTTCTAAATCCACCCATTTATTATTGAACTCCTACATGCTCGTTAAGGAATATTTAGATGTGTATCTTATATGGCATAACGTGACGACTTTCAATTACGTCAGTTAACGTTTTAAGCTTTTAAAGGCAGCCATACTTCTACTAAATCTTATCTGTTTGAATCGGAGCTCAATTTGATTGATATTAAATATTTAATTAATTGCAAATATTCTTGTTACTTTACAAATCGATTTCCAATTTTGATTACATAAATTAGGAATAATAAGAATGCATATTAATAATTTGAATTTGGGCTATTTCTTCTTTTTCTGTTTTTGAATAATTTAGTTATCCTGTGATTACTGAAATTTGTGCAATTTAAAGGCTCGTGAGTGTATTTGCACTCTTCATACGGCTTCCGGTCATTATTTTAGTCCTAAGTTCACTATAATCATAATTTGGTTCTCTGCAACCGATTACTGCATATTAATTTGTTTGGTTTATTTCATACAATTTTCTTTGGCTAGTCGTTGGTTAATAAAAGGCCGATGAGTTATTCCTCGCTGTTTTTGTATTTAAGGACTTGAATTCGATTTTAAATCAATGGAAAGGGATTATTCTTTCACAATTATTTTTACTTTAATTAAAATGTCTATATTATTTCATTCGGAAACTAAAAACAATTTATACTAAATATATATTTACGGTGTAACTTCCAAATTTAGCAATTGTTCACTAAATGCTTTTCGTTCCTTTTTGCTAACTAATTGAATTCGTGTGTATTTAATAATTTAAGAAGTGTTTTTATCTATAACTTTATAGACACCCAAAATATAGTTAAGTGATTACTTATATTTGACATACAGATTACTACTACTTATAAATTCTACAGAATTTATTGATGGAGACGCAATGTTATAGCACTATTGTTCCATGAGTCCACCTGATCTAAATTCATTGGATCTTCCTGCCATGTTTTGTTAGTTGTGGTCGTGGGAATCAATATATTTTAATTACTGTCTTAAACTTTTGATAACTTTCAATCTCGATAATAATTTCTATAACAGTTTTATGAAATTTAAAAGAAATGTGATTTTAAGTTAATTTAGATGTTATTAGATTTTTAAATTAATTTTTTTATTTGGGATTAGACTTATTCTCGTATTTTTGAACATGTCTTACTGTTATTGTTAATTGGTGTTTATTATTTGTTGCTATTAGCTTCCGCCTAGTAAAATATGATCTCACACTTCTCATCTTTTTATAAATCTTAAGACTTGTTTAGTTATTTTAATTAACCGGGCGCCCTTAGTACTAATATTTATTAGCACAGCATCACAATAAATTCTATCTAAAACCATTTTTACCTTTTATCCGAGCACGGCTAATTACTTAGCATCACTCAGTAATTCAAACGCTTATTTAGTATGCTGCATTATGCAGTGCAATACTTTAAGGCTAACTGACGTTCTGTTCATTTCAAGTGATTCACTATGACAATAAGTAAATTATCAAAAACGTTGTTAATCTATATAGCTAAGATTTTGTGTATTATGGGGCTTGTTAATGAACAACGCTTTTAGTTATGATTTGTGTCAAATCATTTTTATTATTAAGCTCAAAACACTAACGGAAGTATCTTCTGTCGTTCATTATACTTAATAACGAAAATTGAATTACTTCTAAACGTTGCCTTTGCTTTGGTGTGTTGGTTCAGATGCTTATAATTTAGTTGTTGAGTTAATATAAATCTTTTGACGACGCTTTTAGATTTTTGTTCTTCTGCAAAAGCTTGTTCTTTACTATATTAATTATTTTTCATTTTAGCAGCATATAACTCGAATTTAGATTTGGTAGACCAAAAAAGGTTCCATACTTCGTCAGAATCAAAGTGTGACATCCTTCAAATATTCCCGGAACATGTGATTTATTGCCTAGTTTAGCAATTTTTAGAGATTACCATAAAATTAATGTAGAATTTCACCTAACATTTTAAAATAAGACATTTGTATCTTTAAGAACGTTTAAATCATTTTATGTTTTTAGTCGTTACTCTTAAACTATCTACAAATAAATATTTTATATTTAAAATTCTAAAAACATTAATTCTAATTAAATATGATTAATTTTTGAAAATGACGATATACCTTTATTTTTCAGAATGCCTTAGATTTACTTTTGTCTAATCTTACTAAATAAAGAAGGAAAGAAATAGTGAGAAAGTATTCGTTAGCGTTCCCTTGAATTTTAAATTTAAAGAAATGTTTGTTTGACTGAATTTTTTCACTAAAAAGGCGATGTCTCTGGTTCGAGAGTGCACTTAAATAAATTACTGTATACTTCACATTTGTTTTAAAATTAAATGACCCCAAATTAGTGGGAACTTTCTCTCGAAAATAGAATGTAATGGACACTGCAGATATCAACTTACGTCATCGTAATTGTAAGCTGTAGTTTCCAGTTTTTTCATAATGACGTCATCAATTATTCCGACCTGATATCTTATTGTCGAAAATTTCTAAATTTTACTTCGACCACATATAGAACGTATTAGGAAAATTAATTAAAATGCATATTAAGAAAGTTACCTTAGATATCGAAAATATTAAACAACCGTATTCTTAAAACTGTCTTAAGTAGATAATCGGGCACCAGTCTCCTAAGTTTAAGCTCTGACGCACTAATCATTTCGCTATCAAGCTCTTGTGCTGGAATATACTTCTTTCGTACATCTACATCCATGAAAAAATTCAGCTTGTTCCGAAACTCCAGCTTGGTAGCGCAATGGTTAACACGCAAAAGATCAAATCTACAGAACCAGTGTTCGATTCCCGTCCAAGAAATTTTGTCTAATATGTATTTATGACATTTTAAAAAGTATATCAATTATCATTTTCAACATTTATCTTGTCCCAACCTCATATAAGAAGTTTAAGTCCAAATTTCTCTTACTCAATATTCTCTTCACTTGTTTCACTATATTTCTGCAACGTAATTTAAGCATACTAAAATATTACTAATTAGCTAATACAGTGAAGTTAGTTTAATAATTTTAAAGAAATTTATCTCATTTTTGATATCGGACTAACAAGGACCCTAGGTTATATTTAACAACATTCATCAAAATTTGTGACGTTAAGTAAAAATTGTAATCACAAGACACCACCTTAGTATAAAGCTTTTTTGATAAACGTATCTTCCTAGTAAAACAAAGATGAAGAGTTATCCTAAAAAGTGGGAAGTTTAAATTCTAAATAAATAGAACCACTACATGAGTAAAAAGCTATTTGAAAATGCAAAACTTTGTTGTTCGCATATCTACATTTTTATGTCAGATTATGCAATTTTGGTGATGACTAGTCTTGCAAATGTGTATATATTTGTTTAAATTTGAACTTGCAATTATGTGACTTTTTTCTTATGTAGTGGTTCTATTTATTCAGAATTTAAACTTCCCACTTACAGGATATCTCTTTATCTTTATTTTAATGTCATTTCCTATAATTCAATACTAGATGGTTCTGTCATAAAATATCAAACGTATCTTCCTAGTGTTTATTCCTTTAGAGTTTGCACCTCTGTCCCTAAACATACTTAAATTAATAATTTTGGATTCCTTTAATTCTTCTTTCAAATTTATTTAACCAAGGAAAAGAATTTTCTGGTGTTTAATAGATCTAGTAACCTTCAAAAGTCAGTTTAAGTTGTATAAACGTTAGTCGAGTTTCAGAAGCGTTCCATTTTTTACGTAAAATTCGCCAAACTCTAGTTTAATATAGTGTTGCTGCGCTAGTTACTTGCATTGATAATGTCCCTTTTTAACTAGTTATCGAATGTACAGCATCTCGTATGGAGAATTCTCTTTGAATTTATAACTAATTTGAAGTTAAGTATTTTTTTATGTGAAAACATTATTTTAGACCTTATTTGTAGTGCATCAAGGATTCTTTGACAATTTCCTAAAGTTAATGGAAGTTGTCAATAGGCCAGACGTATGCCGTATTTTTGTTTACGCATTTGTGAAAACCTTTGCACGATAGCGCAAATTTCGCTGTTTGTGAGATCTGAAAATAAGCAGGTATGAACCAGTTTATAGCGTTTGACGTAATTATTTTTATTCTCTGCCTTAAACTTCACATAGTACGTAGAAGAATCTTCTCGGTTTGGTTATGTTAATATTTTCAAAATTTAGCCACCCAATTCAATTTTGTGTTCAGCAGATGATTTGTCAAAGTTCAATAAAAACTCATTTGTTTGAGATACCTTTTAAGTAACTTCTAATTGCATTCGAAATAAATGATATCATCAATTTAAAATAATTGGTTATTTCAAAATTTGTACCCATCCCAAGGGTTCACAAGTCTCGTTTAAAAATCTCTCGTACACAACGATTCTGGCGCGATGACTTCTGGCATCGGCGATTTAAAACAGTTTTTGCGTAACTTTATCAGTTCATAAATGGTTCTAAAAATTTGTTTATATTTGATTATGATGCGTAAAAGGAGCGCAATTTTATGTAACATAAGAAATATATTTTTACATCTTATTTTAAAGCGTATTTAACTAATTTAAATTTCCGCGAAACCCTATATCTTCTTTTAATTTAATTAAAACTAGCCTCTTGATCATTAGCGACTTAATTAACTAATTATATAAATAAATACTTTAAACTTTATTTTACTGTCACCAGATACCATTTAATACACAATAACTTAGAGTAATGTGTAATGACACGTTACATTTGTAATATATTGTTTGATTACCTTTGGTGTATATTTGACATCTGCTATATGTATGCAAAGTTACCTTACTGTTTGTTATCTTTGTTGTATTATTTAGAAAGTCTGTTACAAGTATCGCGAGTTTAGTTGGTAAAAAGGCGAAACTCCTTTTTAAAAAGTTAATTTTATTTGACAATGAAAATACTACAAAACGTTGGAGTTCACACTTCTAAAATTTTATTAAATAATGTAGAGTAAAATACAGGTGCGTAATTTAGATTAACAAGTAGAGAACTGAACTTAATTACATTTGGTTGAATATATAGAGTTGCTTTGAAATAGTTGCAGTAATTTTAACCACGTAGTCGTTGGTTCATACACTCACAAAAAAATAATAAAAATTAAACAGCTTTAATTTAAGCACAATCGAATTTAGAAAATTCTTGTAAAACTTTTTAAGAACCTCTGATTTACAATATTTATAGACAGAAGTTTCATCTCAGCTTGTAACGAAATCACGTGCGTTTATTGCAGTCTTACTCATGTTACGGGGTCATTACAATGTGTATAGATAAAACATTCAGTGTAAATGGAATTCATTAAAAAACTACATTTTGATTTATTAATTAGATTTACATAATTGTGCACGTTTTCAAGCATGTTTATTATCCACTTTTCGAATGCCTTTTGTGGAAGTAAGAACGATCAAAAAACGGCAAAAACTTAGTTATTAAGAGAAATATAGCTTATTTATACAACTACTTTGATGTTTATTTTCATTACTTTTAAACTAAAAGCTTTATTGAAAAAATAAAAACACATAATATCACTTTGGAATAAATTTTTGTACCTCCTATTAGTTCAACTGTTCAACTTTGCGTAGATAATCTGAAATTGTTTATTACTCAATTTCGAAAATATTAAACAAAAAAATAAAAAGGGAAACTTTCACTTGGCAAGTAAACAATCTTTTAGAATTAAAAAGGACTTACATACCTGAATACTTTACGGTAATCCCAATTCGTATTTTTTTTGTGAAAACCATGTTTAAATAACTATTAAATTTAAATGTTATCACTAGAATTATTTGTTTGTAAATACTATCTCTGATAATTTTAGTACAAATTCTGAATGTAATTTTCTAAGAACACCTGCATGTAAAAATTTAGTCATTTATTTGTGGTGGAATAGGTCAAGCATCCTTGTATTAATAAATAAACAGACTGCAATTCGATATGTTGTTTTAATTTGTTATTTCAGCAAGATTCGTAGTTTTCTTGACTGTTTGCAACGAATTA
>JAHWXV010699089.1:0-25345 GCA_024586415.1 Phrixothrix hirtus | reverse complement strand
TTCAAATTGTACTGTGTTAATAAAAATAAGTCTGAATTTAAACAAGCCATGGTTGCAATAAATTTTACATCATAAAACTGTAAGTTTCAGTACATGAGACATTGAAATTGATCATTACTTGTAATAAAAAAAAATTTCATCTTTAATATAATAGCTTGACATGTGCATAAATCGGCACGAACTGAGAGACATGTTGAACATCGCTCCTTCTGTAATTTTTTTTTAATATTAGCAATATTTTAAATAGGTATCCATACACTTATAATTTTTATGACTACATTAATTTTTCAATATACATACGTAATTTATGCAGGTGTCACGTGACTATGGTAAACGTTTCCGGAAACTAGAGAAATTAATAAACTTTTCTATCTAAATTATGAATACAAACAACATATCGCATTACATCTTCAAAGCGCCATATCCCATATGAAACTTGGAACCTGAATTTAGAAAACAAATCAGTTGGTTAATGCATAATCACCACAGCATCGATTGGTCTGTGGGATTTACTCGTACACTTTCTCAAGCATCCTCCAGCATTTCTACCAAACACGAGCGCACTAGATTTGGTTTGAGAGCATGGTTTGTTAAGATCTGAAATAACTTATTTAGGTCATACGTTAATCCTTTCAATGACTTATCAAGTTCTGATGGACTAAACGAACAATAGATTTGTGTATCATCGACGTACATATGCATTTTACTAAATTTAATATAGGTATCAAAATTTGAGGTATAGGTGGTATACAGCAACGGTTCTGGTATAGATCCCTGTGGAAGTCCTTGAACAGCTTGCCGGATAGAAGATGTTTTGCTTTTTATTTTGATATATTGTGATCTTTGATCGAAGTGACTTTTGATTAACTGTATTGAATGTATTGAATTATGGACTATAACAGTTCATGGTTAATGGTGTCGAAAGCTTTACTGAAGTTTAAAAGTACATGAACTGTTACCTTACCACCATCACAAGCTTCAAGGATATCATCAGTTACATTCAATATTGCGGTAGTGCAACTATGGTGCTGTCTAAAACCAGATTGAATTTCAGATAATAAATTAAGCGAAGTTAAATATAACCTAATTTGAGAGTTCATTATTTTTTCCAATACCTTAGATAAATATGGTAAAATACTTATGGGCCTTAGATCGGAATAACCAGTAGGTTCTGAAACTTTTGGTAATGGAATAATAACAGCTCGCTTCTAGTCATCAGGAAAAACCCTGTGTTAGGCAAGAATTTATAATATGGGTTACATATTGTAGTATATAAGGACAACATAATTTAACCATTTTAATATTAAATCATCAGAGCCAACGGCATAACTTCTAATATCATCTATACATTTTTCTACATCTACTCCGTGACAGTATGAAAAGCAAATCGTTGATTACGCCTTAAATTTTTTAAATAGAATTTATTCATACTATCATCCGTTAACAAATGTGGTACACTATCTATAAATTAGTTATTTATATCGTCAGGGTTGTTTAGATGTTCTGGTATGTGTGTATCTTTATGTTTTCTAATACTAAGTAAATTAGATTCCTTCCAAAGCTCTTTAGAATTACTATTTTTGATTTTATAGTCAAAATATGCTCTCATTGCTTAAATTCCTCAAACTCTTATAATATTCCTACTGTGTATATTTTATAGTTTTTAAATTTTGATTTAGCTTTGTCTCTGAGGTTCATCATTAATTTTATATTATCCGTTATCCAAGGGGTATATTTGTATTTAATTTTGACTGTTTTACAAGGAGCATGTTTATTATATAAATCTGTTATTGCATTACTTAATATACCAACTTTAGTATTAATGTCCTTTGAATGATAAATTGCGTGAAGTGGTAGTAATTGATATCAAATTAAAATTTTGAAAGTCGGAATTTCTTAGCAAACATTTCATGTGTTAAATATGAATATTTCTATATCGTTTGGGCGATAAACTGAATTATTCTTAAGACAAATTAAATTTGCATCTAATGGGTTTCTTATTTATACAGTCAAACAATAGTTCAGAATTTTGATAAAATAAAATAATCATGGTTAAGAAATTAACTAGTCTTGCCGAGGTGGTAACCACTCGGGCAATAAGTGTACATATATGAATGAATTTTGAAGCAACATAGGATTTAAATTTGTACTTGTTTCAAATTGAATAAGTTGTGCTGTTCGATGTTCTCAAATTTTACGCAATTTCATACGTAAAAGAATAAGATCTCCATATATAAATAAAAGAACATTCAATTCCAGATATTTGTGGTGGTATTCACATTGGATTGATTTCTGCTTTTTAAAAGATCCACATGTTTGTAGGTTAGCTTCCAACCTTATGAAGTTTTGGAATATGGAAACTTCCCTACCTAGAAGGTGTTTCAATAGGTACGTACTGCTGGGTAACTGTTTTTGCGGCACTCAAAATAAGCTTGCAACATATCGGTTAATTCTCGGTGATCCGGCACTTAATAACTAAACCATACTGACTACCAAAGTGACGCTCATATCAGTTGTTTCGCAATGTACGCTTTTATATAAAAATGTCGTTTTTTTGCCAAAGTATAAAGCAAAAGGGGATGATATACATTTTTGAAATCAGCAGAGAAATCACCATAAAAATCAGCCAAGAAAACTATAACGAGCTATTTAAAGAAAAATAGCCAGATATCGCCATTCTAAGAAGGCAGGACTTTCATTTGCTTAATGCCAGCATATAGTACTTTTTGAGTTATTTGATGTGGTTTTCGTTTCATTAAAGTCTGATAATAAATATCGAAAATATAGCATTGTCCATTGTTTACGAAACAGCCTGTGCATAATAATTTGACATAGGTTTAGATATTTAGCATTTGTTTGCATTATTAATGGTGGCAATGGAGTGTGTAAAATAATAGTAACAAACGAGTTTGCACATCGTCAATAGTATAGATAAATTCAAGGATAAATCATGGTCGGCAATGTGTAAACGAACTAGTTTGGAGTAGGCTTAGAAAAAAATGTATTTTTTCAAGAAATTGATTTTTTGAGGAACCTCGATTTGATGAATAATTATTACCGATTCATTTCCTAGATTAATAAAATATTTCAAATAATATGCAAGAAACAAGCTCACTTATAACCTTAAGTAAAGTTCTTATACATAATTAAAATTGTTTTTCCCTAATAAAATCTAGCTGAAAACAAGTTGTGCATGTATCATATTTTAAAAATTCGTGTGATAATTTTTACAAGTTAGTTGGTACAATAATTCTAAATTGGTTACATAAATAACTAACATGTAACAGAACTAAATTATAATATAAATGCTTCCAATAATATCGAAATTGATAAAGAAATACATAAATAACCTAAGCACTTTTGAAATAGTCATTGAAATGCAGCAATGTGTTGCGAAAATGCGGCAATGTATTACGGAAATACGCAAATGAAAAGTAATTTCCCGGCAATTGAAAGAAATGCCGCAATTTATTGCGGAAATGCGGCAATGCATTGCAGAAATACGGAAATGGACGGTAATTGAAAGAAATGCGGCAGTAAAGGCATAAGAATGCCGAAAATAGGCAATGGTGTAAAACATTTAGATAGTGGTTACCCCTCGAGTCTTGCGCATTTTGCAAACCTTCTAAAGAAGTTATATAGAAGCGCCCTCTGATCAGCTTTAGAAAAAAAAGCAACATTTGAATTTTTCATACTAAAATGCATCATGCTATTTATCACTTAGCGACATTTCGTTAATTGTTTATTAATTTTTTATTCAAAAAATGACTGATGGTGACAACCACATAAGTAAATCATTTAGTCATATTAATTGATTTGAAAAATGCTTTGGAAGTATTAAGTCCACTTTTAAAAACTTTTAGACTGAATTTTGGAAAATAAGTATTGAATTTTAACTAAATTTGCATCTACAATCAATATGACGCATATTTTCATTTTCCGAGTAAATTTATTCTGGATGAATATAAATAAATCGGGATTCCAATAAACATATTTTAAAGATTTGTTGCTAGCTATGAAGAGCTCTTTAGGCATCGTAATTTTATAAAATAACATACTTAATATTTTAGATCAAAAAAGTTTCGTGGTATAGGTTGAAAGGGATAGTTTAGTTCTATCAAAACAGAATTAAATATGAGTATCTTTTGAATGCATATGAAAATAAACAAGAATAAATGTTTCCTACAAGGTATGTAGATAATTATTTTATTTTAAAAATAACAAAATATAATTTTCAAATCAAAAAGCGAATAGCATGCAGATTTCATTTTAATGGCGAAATTCACTAAATTGTAATATATTAAAACATAGCTTATAGTGTTCTACTTGAATATTGTTACATTTTCAAAAGCTTGGGAAAATATACATGAGTTAACCGAAGGCGTTATAGATATTTTACAGTAGTTTCAAAACACCATGTACCTTAAAAAACTTGTGATAATGATAATAATAATAAACTATTTCAAAAACAACTTCATGTTCTTATTATTTAACATCTTGTTTTAAGGAAACAATCAAATGCTGTAGAAATTGGCTAAACATAAATCCGAAACATTGCACGATATGCTAAATAAAGATCATTTACTCCTTTTTTCCAAGCTACCTACTTTATTTTTTAACAACTTATTTTATAAACAAATATTAATTAATTTTTGGGCACTGTACTTGCAAGTATATTTGGTACTACCTAAAATTAGTTTAATACATGTTGGCACTATATGTTATCATAAACTCATTTAATAAAGATCCGTTTAAATTAAAACACTGTTCCATATTGTTTAGGAAAGAAATCACATATTAAAATTTAATGAAAATACCTGCGAATATTTATAATTTTGTGCATTCCAACGTAATTGTGGCGCTAATAGTATCGAAGTATGATGTCTACAAAAATTTTTTCCTTAATTGTCTTTTGAAAGAAACAGAAATATTTATATTAGATATATGCAGGACAGACAGAGATGAATGGCGTTGTTTCATACGTTTATTTGGAATGAGCTGTTTTAAATTATAACAATGCAACATCATTTGTAATTGAAAATTCAAGATTTCTAATTTCTTTCAAAAGCACGTGATCATACCGAGCTTAGCTGCTTCATTATTTTTTTCGAAAAATGATATTAATACAGTAATAAACGTCTAGGGTATTTTCCCGAATACAACAGATTTTAGTTTTGGGCAACATTGTAACAGTTCCTATTAAATTTAGCAAACAATAATAAAGAAAAATTATGTACCAATGCTGGTTTTTATTTACCAGTGTTCCTCTCTCAAATAAATAGAAAGACAGAATCAAAATTTATTTCAGTTATCTTCAATACATTATTTCAAAACATTCATGTTCTCGTATTTATTTTGATAAAAATTAGATACCTACAAATTAAAGCAAATTAAAGCAAAATGCTTACAAACATTTTAAATATTTTATATAAAAGCTTTTTGTAATATTAGACTACTGAATTCTCAAAAACTTTAAATAGTAATAAATAAAATGTAATTACATGTCATACAATAAATCAGTGCAATAAATAAAACAATAAGTTATCTCAGAGTTGTTTCATGCAAGCTTATAGATTTATAAAATTTATTTTACACTTTACAATTATTTTACAAAGTTAGAAAAATACCTTTTAACTCTTTCACTTCGTCCATTATAAAATTTTGTATACGCAGTAAATTGTTCAAACTTGAATCAAAATATGCAATAAAATTGTACTCGTATTACGGGTTTGTTATCACTTTGACAGTGTACAGACGTTTCACTAACGATAAGTCACCTACTTTCAATTTGCTCTTTCCGCATTTCAAATGCATTACTCATACGGACCATTTTATGCTAACAATACTGTTCAGCGATGTCAGTTTAGGAGACGGCATGCGCAATACGTTACAAATTTCCCGTCACGTCATGACCAACTTAGAAAAGTTTAGGTTGCATTTTGGGTAGTGAGGGCGTCCAAAACTCAATAGAACTTTTCTAAAATGGTTTACCATAAACTACCATATACCAACTACTATCACCTTGTCTACGCTGACCTAACTTAACCTAGCATGATTCAATTTATTCCATCAAAATTCTGAATTATCGTTTGACTGTATAAATAAGAAACCCATTAGAAGCAAATTTAATTTTTTTCAAGAATAATTCAGTTTATCGCCCAAACGATTAAGAAATATTCATATTTAACACATGAAATGTTTGCTAAGAAATTCCTAACCGTATTAAAAAAATATTATTTCTGAAATAACAATTTTAATATTTATTTATAAAAATTCTAAGATGTTATTTCATAACCCAGATACAATCCTTTACTTGATATCGACAATTTAAACCTCTATCATCTAAAACATTTCTTTATAAAGGTTTTAAGTTAAATAAAGCTATAAACAGTCTAAATAAGTAAAAGCAAGTTACGAGATAAATAAATAAGTCAACAAATAGATTTAACCTGGCTGAAGTTCCTTTTTCAAAATTTAGTTATGCTTTTTGAAACGACTCTGAGATAACCCGTCATTTTATTTATTGCAATACTTTGTCGTATGACATGTAATTTATTTTTATTTAAAGTTTTAGAATATTAAATAGTGTAATATTACAAATTGCTTTCATATAAAATATTTAAAATTTCTGTAAGCATTTTGCATTAATTTTCAACTATCTAATTGTAACAATCTTACATGAACATATATTATATGGTTGTGTTCTGAAAAATATCTCGTGTAGATTTTTTAGTAATTAGAAAGTGAATTATATGATAACTTGCAAAACAATACATTTTCTTTGCTACTAAATAAATCACGATTTAAATTTAAATTTTTAACGATTTTTCAAAATCATATACCTTTGTAATTATGCATCGAGAGTCCCGCATAGTTATCTATAATTTATTTTTTAGTTTTTAGTGATACTTGTTGAAACAATTCTGAGATAACTTATCATTTTATTTAATGAATTTGTTTTATTGTATGGTATTACATATTACATTTTAGAGCAAAAGTAGGATTGACCGGCGAATAAACTTACATGTTATTTAGAAGTAATTTTTTCGTCTATTATCGCATATCACGAAAATCATTAGCTCTGCTGAATGTCCGGTATTTATTTCCAAATTATTGATTTTTCGAAGCTATTCACTAATTACTACATCATGAAATTTATAGGCAAGAACATTTTCCTTGTCTTTCCTGGTATCCGAAGGATGTAAATTGTCACGGCTAAGAAAGTTTTACATATCAAGAATTGTCAACCTAGACTGTTTTGAATGCATTTGCAATTAGGAATTGCGATATAATTGCTAATATTGAAAAATGACATCGAGAAGAGCGAGGTTGGGTATGTATTTCGGTTTGAGTAGTATTGGGTTGTTACGTTACGCGATTAAAACTATACCTCCATTTATTTTATGTTTCAGTCATTTTATAAATTATCATTTTATTTATAATATTTAAAAGTTCTAGAAGAAGTTATCTTTAAGATGTATTGAAAGTATTTAAAATATGTTAGATTTTATTGCCAGTAAAACATCTTACACGTTTCAAGTATTATCAAAACCCATAATAGGATTTTACTGCACATTCTAGATATAAAATTTTATCTAGAATGTGTAGTAAAATTCTGTCACGGGTTTTGATAATATAATAAATCAAAGTAATGCCTTAGAAGGTGAAATCATCACCAAAAGGCGATTATATTTACAATATTTTGGATTGAAGCTAATAAAGGGCAAATATAGATCTGAGTAAATGATCCTCGCATAAAAAAGGATGCTAGGCAAAAACATTTAAGGGGACGTTATGCATATTATCGAAATCGCAAAACCCAATGCTTTTGCAGAAAATGTCATAAATGATCGTACTTAGAGTATTGTTCGTTACCTGATTTGAC
The DNA here is from genome assembly GCA_024586415.1 of Phrixothrix hirtus. Lineage (NCBI taxonomy): Eukaryota > Metazoa > Arthropoda > Insecta > Coleoptera > Phengodidae > Phrixothrix > Phrixothrix hirtus. Next base: position 17,460 of record JAHWXV010699089.1, on the reverse strand, counting down.
TGTGTGTGCAATTAAAATAAATTACTGTATTGCGTTTTAAAATTACACAGTTATTAGGTTTTAGAATTCTAAGTAAACAAACTGTTTTCGGACTTTATTGTTGATAATAAACCTGAGGGATAAACCCTTTATGTTCGGACGATGGATTTACTGTATCGCGAAGTTTTACCAGCAGGTAAGCTGTTTATGCTATGATATTATCATTTGATCGGTCGATAATATATCTTCCTTTTGTTTCATTTCCTTTTAAACAGATTTGGATGCTTGATTTATTTCCGCGCCAATTTATAAACTGGATAGCAATTTTTAAGTTTTACTTCTTGTAGGATGCGCCAATTTTACGAACTCCCATTTTAAAAACTTAATTTTTATAATATTATTAACGGTGCTTTCGTAACACCTTATTTTTGCAGCCGGTTATCAATCTCAGCTATTATAGTTTTCAAATGCTTGCATAAATTGGGGCGCAGTATATTTTTTGGAATTTACATATTTACCATCAAATTGAGCTACTTGCGAAGGGGCCACTCTGATTGTTTATTTCATCACCGGTGTTCGACGTAGTAATATAATTTTTCTCGTAAGGTTTTGTTTTTATAGCTTTTTTAAACTCCCTTTCTGCTGTTGCCTTGACGAATCAGAGGATCTAAGGTTTCAAACTGCTGATTGCGTGCCATGTCAAAAAATCGTTGGGATTCCGTTAGATATTTGCGTCCGTTTCGCAACCTTCCCTAGTTTTACAGATTAGGTTAGTAAAGAATATAACACCATAATTTCGGAGGATTCCTTACTTTATGGGTTTACTGCTGCAAAACCTTTTCGCATTGAGCATGCAATTAGAATTTGTCCCTTCGGTTTTTAATTTATTTTACACTATGGATTATATATCCAAATCCGGTTTATTTATATTAACGGAGCACAATTTAAACTTTGTTGAATATTTATTTTATAGTCTGTGAACCTCGTTTTAACTTATAGGTACTGTCAGGTGACTTCTACTTAAAGTAACATTTTAGAGATTCAAAATAGGTGATTGCTCATTTCAATTTTCTAATGTGAGAACTGAGTAATTTTTATATGTTAATTACGAGGATCCAACAGAATATTCAGCTAATACCTAACGATTATTTTTATATCAGGTCTAAATATCAATTTTTTTACAATTTTCCGAAGATACTACAAAAGTTTTGTTTCTATTTTAATTAGCATTGTGTTGTTCTCCTTTATTTTGCTTTAAATATTATATATTTCTGTTTACAATATATTACACGATAGTTTTAGTGAAAAATATAAATACATTTATTTGTTTAAAGAGTTTGTAGGCTCATTTACAAAAATGGCCCTGTGAGACACCGCTCGATCGTTTGTGTAACTTTCAATAACCCGACTACCGTAGGATTAAATATTTTAGATTATGACTCCTATCATGTGTTGGTTCAGAATTTTTAATTTCTATACCTGACAACTTGGAACAACAAAAATCCCTATCTTTTTAGAGTACATTCTAAAATAAAATTTGATGTCATTGTAGATATCTATCCAATAGTTGATTAAGATTTAATTTTATTGGTGAAACTCAAATATTATTTAACCTTGGCATAAGTTTATATGATAGAGAGTTATCGAACAATTTATCTTTAGTTGGTGAAGTTTGCCCTATAAGGTGTCGCCAGCTACGCCAAATTCTAAGAGTTAAACTTTAATTTAATTAAAATTTATTTTTAAGGATCGTACCATTTAACGCAAAAAGCAGGAAAACAGAAATCTCGAAATTTCCGATTACCACCCTAAGGAAGAACCGCTACCGGTGTAAACTTTGAAGCCACTATTTTTTAAATAATTTAAATTATACATTTCAAACAAATGACTATTCTTTAATTTTTTTGTATTTTTAATTGAGTGTTCAATTTTGTTTACTCAATCAATACCTGAAAGTTTTGCCAATTCCGAAGTATTCCTTTCATTTAAACTTTACATTTTAATTCTGAAGGGTTACGAACCCTTTTATGTTTTCAGTGTATTGAATGTTAAATATAACGTAATTAACGTTTTGTTCAAACGCACGTCGTCACTTAAAAAATTTAAATTAAGTACTTAACTTTTAAACAATGTACTTAAATTTAACTGTCAAACATTTCTTGAAAACTGTTTCTATAGGTGGGCCGTTTTTTAACTGTAAGCCTAAAATTGGTATTTATCAAATATACAATATCTACATATATGTATCAGTGTTGTTCGGTTGACTAAACACTTAATGTTTCTATAGTTTTGTTAATATTTTACTACTCTTGGCTATTCATGTTACAACCCAAAACACGTAGGACTCTGTATTTTGCTATAAAAATTTAAGTTTTAAAATTTATGTCTAGCGGTGGAAATGTTCAGCTTTTAAAGGATGTTAAAGTTACAACGTAATATGTTTCACTTTTTGGTCTAATTTCAGTGTCATAATATACGTACAATATCCTTTATTGAAACGATAAATCCTTCACTGTTGTAGAAATATCTAGGTACATAAATTTTAGTACAGATTGTTTATTCAAGCTTAATCCGTAAATTTTATAGAATACGAATCCGTAGGATTTACCACGAATGCAAACGCATACCCTAAACACGTATTTAACAAAATAAGTTGGAATATAATTTAAACGCTAAATAATGACAGGTGTTTCCCGTTTAAAGGAAATTGATTCAATTAGAGAAGCAATTTCGTTTAAGCATTGTACAAGGGCGTATTGCAGAATTCCAATAAAATGAAGTTGTTTTAATAAAATAAGATAAAGACATAAATGTGAAATTACAACCACTTGCATAAGTTTTTGGCTCCCACGAGATATTGTACTAGTTTCACAGGTGCATGTAGCACTTACACAATTGTTTTTAAAACACGAAAACAACTAACGCTTGCTGTAGTATTTTATTACCGTAAGTAAACTAGTGCAAACCAGAACAAATTATTTTCAAGTCTGTTGGTTTATTTCCCGTTCGTAGAATTTTAAGCAAAATAATTCATTGAATCTTTTATGGCTTCAAGAATTTTGTTTCTAATGACACAGACTTTAAGTAATGAAGAACAAATATTAATTAATTATGAATTAACGGTAAATGCCCAATATAACTGTACATTCGTTTGTTTAGGTTTAATGCACATACACGGTTATAGGAATTAAACATATTAAGATTAAAACATTTAATTTTCTATCTTTTTCAACGGAGTTTCGCGAAATCCAACCCATTTGTACAGGGTGTCCATTTTATGTGCCGTTTTTAGATTCCGCACTTATCATTGGTTTTATAAAAATCCTGATAGCCGAAATGTAAATAACGCCGAAGAGAGCAAATTCTAAAATTAATATATCATATACGGGGTACTCCAAAACTCCATGGCCTAAGGAAGCATGATTTTTAAATGTAACACCCCATTTTTTTGTAGCATAATTGATAGTCCTGTATTTAAGTTCAAAGCTTTTTAAAATATAATAAAGAGGTGTCAAGTTATAAATTTTATTAGTATTTCAGAGCTAATATGTAGCTTCCATTTAATGTGTAACATTTGCAGTGAATTTTCAGTTCCTGCTCTTAAAAATTGAGCTAGTGCCTAAGAAAGGAAGCCAAAAATATTTGTAACTTTTCACCCAAAATTGTAAGAATAATTATATACTAGGAACCTACTTTACATTAGATAAAATGTTATTCGCTTGCCATTGACGGTATGGTTTTAGGTTGTACCTTGTAAATAAATTGATCGATATGGTAATAAGGTTTTTTTTTGATTAGTGCTAGGGATTTCTATACACTGAATATGAAAGTTTATATTAGCAATCAGCCCGTCGAACTCTAACGCCAAAGAACCAAACCCACTGACTTAGTGGAAAGGATGTGTAAACCAACTCTTGGAACATCGAGAAACGATAAAATAGACAATTGGTTCACTAGCTAAGAAATGGTAAATCGCATGCTAAAACGTCATAAATTAACAACAGGAACGATCCGAAAAAATAAATGTGAAGTTCCAGCTACATTTCTTGATCCTAATATACCACAATATTGGTGTATGCTTGCTTTGGTTAAAATATGACGTTAGTGTCATATTTCCCAAAAAAGGAGAAAACAGTTTGTGTTGTGATTATTTCATCCTGATAATAATGAAATTGACGAATGCACTAGCGAGGGCCGTAATTCACGCATCGCAACTTTTTATAATATTACCAAGGCTGGCGTTGATTTTGTTGATAAAAAAGCAGCAGCGTATTTTACCAGCAGAAGTACACATGGCGCCAACGGCAGTTTTTTCATCTTCTAAATATTGTTGGAATACATGCTTTTGTTGTTCATCAAAGTAATACCTTAGAAGGTGAAATTATCGCCGAAAAGTGATTATTTTAAGAGATCTTGGATTAAAGCTAATCAAATACAAATACAGATCTGAGCATAGGTTATTGGGACATACTGCGCCAACCGCACCTGCTAGGTAAAAACCAAAAGAGAACGTTGCGCATATTGTTGAAATCGCAAAACCCGATATTTTTGCAGCAAATGTCATAAATAGTTATCTTTAAAGCACGGACAACCAATTTGCAACGATTAATTTTAAACCAGAACCGAACATTAATTTTTTTTTAGATATTTTCGAAGATACTACAAAATTTGTGTTTTTATTTTAATTAACCAGCATTACGTCTGTTTCATTTCTTTTTGATTTACGTATTATATATTCTTGTTTGCCGTATAACAGTGTAACATTTAGTCACCTGGTTATTACTGGAGGATTAAATATTATATATTATAACTCCTATTATCAATATCTATTAGGTATTAGTTCAAAATTTTTTATTTCTATACTCGACAACTTGCAACTACAAAAATCCCTATCTTTTTAAAGTACATTCTAAAATAAAAATTGATGTCAATGCTATCGAACAATTTATCTTTAGTTGGTGAAACTTGCCCTAAGTGATTTATTTATATTTTATAAGCTAATCATTTTTAGACATTTATTGTTATAGCAATGGTTTGAAACTAGATATTTTTCCGTACTAAGAATGATCTCATCAAAATCCTATTGGCACTTTTTTCAATGCCAGCTTTAAAACTAGGAGATTTATATTTCTTTATTCCACTTTACCAGTTACAGGAAATTATGGTATTGTATATGCAGCTTGATTCTTTATTAATTTACCATATTACGTAATTTGAAATTGGTAGTACTAGTTGTTTCATACTAGGCCTGCGATCCTAGTTTATCTAAATTATATGTATACATGACCATATTTGAATAATTTACTTTATTGATATTATTAATTTAATTTGATAATAGCGACCGATATACTATATTGTTAGTCACAATAATTAATAAGTAATCAATTACGTGATCTAACATTAGAAACTTAAATAAACTGTCATTTAGTTTAAATTTCTAAGTAATTTCCTGTAAAGTAAAATAACCAGTAATAATAAGTTTTAAAGTAAGTTTCACAGATTATAAAAGTTTATAAGTTTACAATGTTCAAAGTGCCCATAATAAACAAATCACGCATGAGTTTTAAAATTTGTGTAAAGAAAAGGAAACTTCAAAGCATTGGGATGTAAAATAGATTTATGCAATGCAACGTTTTACTTAAAATCTCTTAGAGTAAAGACACCGCCAAAAGAGAAGCACCTTTTGCCGGCTATAAAAGAAACCGGGACCTGAGCAGTAAAATGCAAAGAAAAAAGCCTCGATTTGAACAGAAATCTAACATTCGTTATTTCAAATATGAAACCAAAAATTTTGAAATCTGTAATCAGACATTGATAGAAAATAAAGGAGTGGGATGTTCGAATGTTAATATAAGATCTGAGGACGCAATTTCATCTTATCTTATCTTTTCTTGTGCTAGTGAGTATCGCTGGTGAACCAGTCAAGCGAAGCCATGTTGTAGGGTCCGTTGAAGTAGGAATGTAGAAAAATCTTGCTTTGTGTCACGTATGTGTAGTACGTGACATCATTAAATTCTAAAGTTTACATATCAATGTAAATTAAATTTTCCTAAGGTAAAAGGAAAATAATATCCAATGATCATAGGCGAAATCTTACGAGAACACGGCAAGTCTGAATTGGATAATTTAAAAGGGGCCTAAATCCTTTTAAAGACAGCTGACCTCGAATTTGAATAGCCAGATGGAAGTCTAATAATTTAACATCGAAGAAAATGCAAACGAAAATTAAATCGTAAGTGTATTTATCAACTTTTCTAAACCTACATTCAAAGGCAAAAGCGCTTCATGTTAGTTAATTAAATTTTAAAATAAAATTCTGTTTTAATGTAAATAAATAATTTTCAAGTACCAGAAGTTCTTTCCTTATTGCACACAAGTAAATTTCAATAAATTCTTGTTTACCAACTGCCATTAGCTTGCTTAGGAAAACGACCGAAGAGTTCGTAAACATTACATGTTTCTTTAGGATTCGTGTATTTTAATATTTAAATGTGAATATCGTTGATTTATTATTTTACTTAATTTGAATTTTCAATAAATGTGCAGATCGTACAACTTTGTTCTTACTTGGTGGAATATAAATAAGTCATTAATTTGGTGAGATTTGGTGAGATCGCTAGGGTGACTAACGTAAGCATTTGTCTAGACAGCTTATGTAAATTATCTGCAGGTATAGGATTGTAAGTATTAGAATACATTATGCGGAAGGGTGTTAACCCTGAACTGGTTGATAAAGATCAATGCACTTCGAACTAGTTTATCTACTTCATTCTAAATCCGAACAAAAATTACGTACTTTGTAATCAAGCAATCTATTATAGTTGTTTATAGCTGCCCAAGGTATTGTTTAATATAAACCTTTTTATTTTCTTGTGTCAATTACGTGTAGCGATTTCTGATCTGTTCAATAAATTCATATTTTCGTTTTTGTGTACTTCCTTAATTCATTTCGGTTGAGTTTGGGTTATCTTTAACCAGTGTAAGCCAACTTCTATTCTGTGAAAGAAATCTTACTAAGTTAGTTTCTCATCAACATAGTGAAAACAATTGTATTTTATAATTAATATACAAATTTTAATGTTTTATATTGGTGAATACCTTATTTAAATCCTGAAAAACTGTAGTTCTTCTCAATTGTCTCGTTAAATTGATGTTCATCATTTTCAAATTAAATAATCAGCAATTTTTATATCATAAATAAACGCAAGTGTCCCTTTCATTAATTTAATAAAATTTTTTCTGGCACCATTAAGTCTAGTTTCAACGGAAAATTTAAATAAATAATCTTCGTTATATCCATTAAAACTAAGCCTACCTAAACCTACCAAATTACAGAATTTCATTGGTAGTATCGCTTTCACCTGTTATACAAGTGACAACACATAGCCAAGTGATACAAAAATATGCCCTATCTGGGTCAAGCTAGAGCTATCTATTGAATTTTTATACAGCGCGTTTCTAAAGTATTCTAAAATATTTATGTGAGTGATTCGTGATGTAATTTTATGACGAAAAGTTTCTATAAACATTCATGATAAGTTCTGTCGTTATTAAGATACAGGTTGTTAAATTATTTATTTAATGCAGGTAATAACAGTGTAATTTTTGATATTAGTGAAATAAAGTAGTACATATTAGAGCAGATGTTTAAAATATGCACCTCCAGCTACAATACGAACTGCTAGTCGACGTATAATAGATTGGAAAATCCGCTCAAGAATGCCAGAATTATTGCCAATAACATTATAATCTTCTACAATGCGATTTTTCAGGTTTTCTAAAGTTTCAACCTCGGTTATGTAAACGAATGATTTTGGGTATACGCACACTCAAAAATCAAGAGAATTGTGATCAGGTGACATTGAGGGCCAAGCGTGTATAGAACCCTATCCTATTTATCTGTCGCTAAAGCTTTGTCTAAAATCTCGCGCACGATTAGAGCAAAATGTGAAAGAGCGCCGTAATGCATACAATTCTTCACTTGTCTAATTCCAAGAGGTACTTCTTCCAAAAGAGCTGGAAATTAATTTTCCAGAAAACGAAGATACGTTCCACCGTTCAATCACCGAGGAAGAAAAAGTGGTCCTAACAAATGATCGTCAATAATACCAACCTAAACACAAAAAGGTTTGTTGGAGCCATACTTCAGCTGTGGCATGCCGATTTTCATCAGATCATATGTGGTTACTATTGAAATACATAATTCCATGTCCTGCGAGGTTGGCTTCAGTAGACAATCTGTATTGTTTACTGATGAAGCCAACTTTGATAGCGCTGGCGCTATCAAACTTCGGATTGTTTGCAATTTTTCTAAAAACCATTGGCAATACTGCATACGGAGTGGGTAATCATTGGGCAGCAACGCCTGCACACGATGAATACAATGCAACGCTATTACTGAGTATTGGCGACGCTGAATGCCCCAAATAGACAACCCAATTAACACTTTCATAGGCCGCTATTCCAATACAAAAACGTATATACCTTATTTGTCATATTTTCAACTGTTAATAATTAAGTTGTAATATTTAAACTACTACGAGTATATTGAACTACTAGTAAAATTAGTATTCACCTTTGTTAAAGAAAATGTATTAATAAAGCATAAAATAGCAGGATATAAAATAAAAACGAAATTAACTGGAGAAATCAATAAGAATGTTAATTATCTATTAAATAAACACTTAATATAAATTTTTCTGAATATATGGACCTCTGACTCTTATGCAGGCTGCAGTTATGTTTAAAAACGATCGTTGTACACGCCGTAATGTTTCTAGTGTTATTGACCTACACGATTCTGTAATCCTTTCCTTTAAATCATAAACATTAGCAAGCGGAGTTAAAAATACTTGATGTTTTAGCACACCCCAAAGGAAAAAATTCTAAAGGACTTATATCAGTACTTCGTGGTGGCCATGGATCAATCGAACCCCTTCCTATCCATCTATTCTCAAATTCGGTTGATAAAAATTACAGGAAATTTTGATGGAAATAAGGTGGTACACCATCTAACTGGAACCACAAATTTTGGCGTGTATGAAGGTCCACATCTTCCAGTAATAACGGTTAATCGTTTTGCAAAAAATTTAAAAACATTTGTCCATTTAACCCCCCTGGAAGGAAGTACGGCCCAATAATACGCACTCCTAAAATTTCACACCAAACATTTAAGGAATACGTTACTTGACGTGTGCTACTCGCGTCTACTTAGGTTTTTCTTGGGCGTAATAATAGTAATTATTCCTACTAATACAACAGTTATTTGTAATTGTTGTTCTTTTAATTCTTGCTCTAGCATTATATGGTATGGATGAAATTTATTTGCAGGTAAAACTTTACTTACTGAAGACTAGCTTATTTCAAGATTTCTAGCAATCGAATTTTGGCTTATATGGGGATCTTCCGTTACACTACGGATAACTGCTATTTAATTCTGCTCATTTGTGGCAAAACTTTGTTTAGGTCTTTTGGTAGGAGGCCAATTTTTTCTTAACTGAGTTTCAAGTCTGTGAAAAGTTTTGTTAGTTGGTGCTCTATGATGTGGATAGCGTTGATGGTACAAATTTGCGGCAACAACGGCATTTTTCCGGAATTCACCAAAAATTAAAATCATATCAGTCTTTTCGTTATTTGAATACATCCTCTAATGAATTAATACAATTGGACAATAAACCTCAAGATTAATGACTAAGATGTTTGAACTACTGCGAATGATTGCTTGACTAATATAATGTTTATGCTTTCAAATAACATTAAAGGTGAATACCAATTTTACTAGTAGTTTACTACACCCGTACTGGTATAAATATTACAACTTAATTATTGACAGTTGGACATATGACAAATAAAGTATGTATGTTTTTGTATTGGAATAGCGACCTATGAAACTGTAAATTGGGTTGCCTATTTGGGACATTCAGGATCGTCGATACTCAGAATAGCCCTGTACAATAAATTTTTTATAATATTTTGGAAAACATCCAGTCTATGACTTGTAAGAAATGCTTTTTTATTAAAAGTTAGTCATATTTCTTTAAATAAACAACGGCTTGGCGATTATAACAATTTCGTTAAGTTTAAAATTATGTAAAGAGTATATTACTTATATAATTCTATCGGTTATATACTGGGTGGGGCATTAGTGCGTCGGCCTTCCATAACTCTGTGCTGTTATAGGTAGAGATTTTAAACTTCCACGAAGTATTCAGAAGGCAAATGGGCACTTTCTAAAATTATTTCTGATTATTCAGGTTATTCTAGAAAAAGGTAACAGAGTTGAGTTCAATTTTTTTAAATGGAAAACCGTATGTAGTTTTGCTTTTTGGTATGAATTTTAATGATCGTTATTGATACTGTAAATCTTAGTGCTACCAAGTTAGTTATTTTAAAGGTCTGAATTTTTTTGTAAAATAAACTAAAGGTGACGTCCTCTCATTAAAAAATCACCTCATACACAAATATGAAGTTTAACATGTTTTACTATAAGTAGCTATTATTGAATGTTTCGGGATACTCCTGTTCTAATTCTGTGGCCTTATTGTATATAAGGTGTCCAGAATTAGGTTTTAAAGATAGACAACTTCAGACACAGTTTTCTCAATTTTCTCAAATGGAATACCCTATATATTGTTTCAGGAACTGATGCAAAATTAAATTCTCCGTCGTTTTATATGGGGGTTCCCTATAACTATCTTAATTCCATAATTTTGTTTATTTCTTGGTTATCTGTTTATTTAATATTTATAGATACCTAAATAAAAATATAGTGCATTGCTCATTTTAACCTAAAATATTTGTACATTTTCAAAGGTCGACACCTACAGGTTAAAGTAAATCCGTCATCATCTTAAGGCACCCCGGGTACTACTATAGTAAGTTTCTTTTAAAAACCTTTCTGCAAAAATTTATGTCGAATGGTTACCTACTGCATGCAAGATAATTTACCAAACTTTTATAAGAACATATAATACAACAAAATAGTATGTCGTTGTTAATACAAACTTTCATATATTAATATCATTTTAACCTAAAATATTTGTATATTTTCAAAAGCCGACACCTTTGTGATAAATTTAATACGTCAGCATTTAAGGTACTTTGCATTGTAATTTAAATGAGTGCAATTGTCATTAGTAAATCTTTTTTTTTGGCCAGCTCCGACTATAGGCGTTAGTACGCAGTTATAATATTTCTAATATTTTATTTGTGTGTTTTGTGCCTATTATATACAAGATGCCCGTTAGATAGCCTTACAAGCCCACATCCCGTGAGCTGAAAGCGCTACAGTGCTATTACAACGCCAACGTAAACCACGATGGAAGCGAGTGCCTGATTCTACCGCCGGGGACTGTCAAAAATCTCCCCAATCACATCGCCGACAAAACAAACAGCGATCCGGATACGGATTTTGAATGGACGTTCACCCTTCTAAAGCCGTATTTTCCGAAGGAAACTTTCGCAGCAATGGAAGCGTCCTGGAAGGTCACAACGGAAGCGAACACATCAACAACGAAGACTCCTGAGGACACCAGATGTCCCCAAATGAAAGAAGACGCAGGAAGAAATGACCGCGACGCCAAGAGGGAGAGCTACGCCGACGCGGAAGGCTTCAGACAAGTGAAGAAGAAGAAGCAGTCGAAAAAGCAGAAATTGATTGAATTGGTTGCTATTCCGATTAAAACCTCAAACAACTATAAGGTCTTAAGCAGCACCGTGCCGCCACCGAATGGCACGGAAACCGCCTCCAAGGGGGCGGTTCCGCCAATTATCCTTCGCTCGAAGGAAAAGTGGCCAAAGGTTGACGCTATGCTTCGTGCGCGAGGCATAGCGGTTCGCAGGGCCCGAAACGTGGCGTCGGGCATAAAAATAGACCCGGCGACGCCGAGTGATCACAAAGGCATCAAGACGCTGCTCGACTCAGGGCGTCCAGCCTAACATACTTTTAGATTCCCCTATGACAAACCAGTACGGGTTGTCATAAGGGAAATCTCGAAAGAGATCACAGAAGAGGCCATCTACGACAACCTCAAGAAGCAAGGTCTACCTGTGCTATCCGTTCGTCGAATGCGCAGGGGCCCTAACAAGATCCCGCTTCCACTAAACTACGTGGAAGTCGTAAACAACGGTGAGGGAAGAAAATTCGTCGACTGAAGACGGTGCTCCACCTGATGGTGGTCATCGAAGCACCACGGTAGAGGAAGAATGCGAGAACCCAGTGCCATCGATGCCAGCGGTTCGGCCACAGCCGGAGGTTCTGTAACGCAGAACCCGTCTGCGTTAAGTGCGGGAGTGGCCACGCAAGCGGCAAATGTGTGAAGCCGAAGTCGTCTCTGGCAAAGTTTGCCAACTGCGCCGAAGAACACACCGCCAGCTACAAGGGCTGCCCTAGGTACCTCAAAGTAGCAAAAGCGGCAGCAACACCACTAATGGGCGTCTCCTACGCGGACGTAGCAAAGGTCCCGCCCACAGCGAAACCGCGGAGTGAAAAGGCGATCCGCGATGTCCAGAAAAGGGGAGGAGCTTCCTTCCCGGACCTGGACATGGCAAAAATCACCGTTATCGGCAGCTTAATAATCGAGGCCACCAAAGATGCAACCATCTTTGCCGAGAGGGTTCAAAAAATAATACAGTGCCTGCCGGAGATCTTTGAGATAACCGGCCACATAAAAGCCCAAAAGGGAAGCAGTAAATCGGCACACAAAAACAGAATCAGTGATACAAACAACAAGGACGAAGGTGGTAAAAGTTCTGAGTAACTTGGTACACCGTAGTCCAAGAGTTCATCATCATCTTCAGTAAATCTTTTAAAGTTGCTTGTCATTTAAGAGTAAACACAGAAATATCAGTGAATTTTAAGTTAAATAAATTTTATGGTTAACAATAGGTATGCCAATAAAAAGAAAAATAAAATAAGCAGAACATCTGTTTTCATCTTATAAAATACAACACTGTAAGAATGTTTGCATAAGGAAAGTAAAGTTAGTATGGAATTTTATAAAAATCACCAAATTTGCTTTATTGTTATATAATACCTGTGATTGGAACTAAAATGTTTCATTATGACGCGGTCACATTAAAAAGCAATATGCAGTATAAAATAGTGGCCATATTAGGAAAAATTTTATATAATCCTAAGATTAAACAGTTTCATCTATACTGGTCTAAGAAATAAAATAAACTGCCTACAAAATTTCTTAAAATTGCACTAAATTATAATATCAAAGATTAAATTCAAAAAATTAATTTTGGCTGTACATTTCAAGTATTTCAATTTATTAAAATATACATTAAACGTATGCGCATTAAAATTTTGTTATAAATTTATCGTATAATTTACAGTACATTTTTCTTGGTAATATAAACTGGCTTCTCATTACTTACGCCAGTTTAAAATGTTTGAGTAAAGATGGATATAGAATTATATTAGTTAGTTTATAGTTCCAACACGTTTCTTAGGTGTTGTATCTGTTTTTGTTATTTAGAAGATGTAAATTACTACATCTAAAGAACTTATTAGTTTCACTTTTGTAGCACCGTGCAACAAAATATTTGCATAATAGCATAGACTTAATAATTTATGATACACCTTTATAAAGTTATAAAAATTTTAAGAAGCAGTTGTATAATGTTTTTTAAAATGTTTCTTAGAACCCGTTTAAATATTTATAGAACTATTCCATAATAGTCTTCAACACTTTTACAGAACTTCTTTAGTTACTAAATTATTTTATAAGCTGTACCTATTTTAGATCTATAATTGCTGTGAGAAAGTATTGGAAATGTTCTTGAAGGGAAATATTGTTTTATAACATTTGTTGTATAAATGTTCTTTTGGCGTTTATAAAACTATTATTGCTAGTTGGGTTACCATAACAACTGAATATGGTACTACAGGTATAACCACCAAATATAAAACTCCTAATAGTAATTAAAAGACCCTAATAAAGTATTCTCATTTTATTTAGGAATCAATTAATTTAAATATAGTAACAGTTTATATTATATATCTCCATTACGCCAGCACTCTTACCTTTTTTAATCATAAGCAGCTTCGTCGCCTTTTCGATTAACCTCTCTCAAATTTTCTTTACTTCTTTACTTAATAGATTCATTTTAACACTATAAAACAACAACTTCAACATTACACCTAAACATGAACAAGTACTTTAAGCAATAAATTTCTAATTAATACTTATACCAGATATTCATTTAGCTTCAGGTCTGGATATGATATAAATCGAATCCAGTTGGATATTTAATAAATACCAATTGACAATATATATTATAACTTAATTTGCCAAATCATTAATATGAATGTTATGATAAATACAGTTTACAATACTGACTAGTTAATTTATGCTAAAATAAATAATTCACTCTTTCTAGAAAAGGCAACAAAACTTTCTACCTAACATAAGTCAAAAGATTTTAGGGCTAATGTAGAATTAGTCTGCAAATAAAATTTATTGCCCATAAAAAGTACAAACGTAAACTTTTATGGTAGTTTAAAGCATTGCAAATATCAACTCCAAATGTAACACGGTTTAGAAGTAAATAGTTAAATAATCCTAGCACACTTAAAACTAAATTTTGATGATTTACTAGTTTCAATAAAATACATGAAGCTCATTGAAAAACAATGTCGATAAAACCTTATTAGTTAGCAAACATCAATAATTAAATTAATTACGGTTTGATTTGTTTGAGATTAAAATTGAGTCAACCAGAAATTAAATGTCATGATTGCGTGTATAATGTTATAGGATAGAAACAAATGAAACTAGCATAATACTATTGAAGCATAATGCAATTACAATTGCTCTTTCAGTATAAACTGAATGATAAATAAACTAAACTCTCACAATGAGATAAATTACAGGTTTGAAATTTTGACAAAATCTTGTCCTTGATGTGGTAAGTGGGTAAATTATTACAATTTAGTAAACTAACCTTTACTGGTTTCGAGGATTTATTGCACTCCTTTTTGCTTTATGGGTGTCTGTGTTATTGAATTTCTTTGACAGTCCAGTGTCAAAGAATGGGTTATCTGAACGATATTGCTTAATTGAATGTAAAAGATCCCATGTGTTGATCCAAATAGTATCCCTTCGGATTATTTATTACATAATTGGTTCCTTTGTGTTGGCCTCGGATTTTTCGCTATGTCGCCTCCACTTGTTTCCACAGTATCGGACCAACAAGTGAAATGGTGCGTGTTAGAAGAGAAATTGCAGGATGAATGGGATGAATTCGTTTTTATCGATAAATCTCACCTTTGTTTGTGAAAATTTGATGGCCCGCTATGGTTAGAAGACTTAGTGGTAACGAAGATATTTTCACTTTGTTAAAAGACGCTATCCTAGCTGCACTCCAGGAATTATGATTTGGCGTACTACACACCTTGGAAGTCGTTCTTCAACGTTAATCAATCAGGGTACTTTGAACGCCCCTAAATACGTGGTTGAAATTTTGCAACATGTATCTCTTCCATAACCTGAGCAGCACCATAATGGTACTTTCCAATAGGATAACGTGAAATATCATACTGCAGCCGTTAGCCAAATGTTATTGAAAGGAAATATGTAAATGTTATGCCCGGACCTGCAAAGTCTCCTAACCTATTACCTTCTGAATGTGTTGGGATATGACAGACAAAAGAATCCAAGATTTGGTTAACCTTCCTACTTCTGTGCTCAAACTTAAGAATCAAGTTGAGGTAGCAGGGAGAAATCGACCATCTAACTGAAAGTATTCTACGTTGAATATATGAGTATATTCGTGTTCGACGTGATACTACTTTTTATTAATTCAATTATTTTATTGATACTCAATGAATAAGTTTAAATTCTAAATATTTATCATTTAGTTGCACCCCCTTAATATTTTCAGGAAGTGTCGACTTCGTTAGACTGTTCTATCTTGGTGTTACTTTTTTATCATTCAGTGTACTCAACAATTTCATCGGTACATATTTACTTATATAATAATATTTAAACAATATTAATTCAAGTTAAATACATTTTAATTGCGTAAACAGGAGAGAATTACTTTATTAATACCACTGGTTTGAGTAGGAAATACCTAATGTAGCGTAACTTTAGTGTATTATATGAATATTGTGCTTCTCCAATCACAGCGTACCTACTTTAATTTAATGTCAAAATTATTTTATACAAGCCTAGATAATATTCTATCAAATACATCCAAACCAATAAAATTTAAACATCCAATATAAATTATAAAATAACATTCTCAGCGAAGATTATATTATATACATAAGTAACAAAAATTCTGGAACGTACGAGGGTAGGGTGGAAACGAATGCACATATGCTTGTAGAGCGCGAACGATATGACCTTCAGAAACACGCCAGGTGGCATATGGAAGTAACGTCAATACGCATGCGGAGGTTTAAGGTCGTTGGGTTCATCCAGTGTATTTTGAGGAGCGGAAGTATGGAGGCGTGTTCTAGTGCTATGTCAACGCGAGTTAAACAGCGTGCTGTTTTATCAAAATTTTAACTGCTGGAAAAGTGACTCATATTGAAATTTATCGTTTAAAGTCTGTTTACGGTGACGATACTGTTGCTAGATTTACTGTAAATCGATGGGTAATAAAATTTTGTGGTTATGAACCTGGAAAAGCCATAATTGTTAATGAAACACTTAGCGGACGTCCGATAACTGCCTCAACCGATAAACATCGCAAACTTGGCGACGATTTGATTCAAAATGTGTTAGATGCAGTCTGGTGCCAATAATCTTGCAACATAACAACGCTCTCCCACACACCTCGCGCGCAACTGAAGAGGCTCTGCGAAACCTAAAGTTCAACCGATTCCACATTCTCCCTATTCCCCCGCTCTTGCGCATTGTGATTTTCATTTTTTACCTCTACTCATCACCGACGATGAGATGAAGGCACCTGCGAAGTCCTAGATTCGAGAAGATGTGAAGAATTTTTTAGTGACGGAATGAAAAAGCTTGTTACACGTTGGGAGAAATGTGTTAACAGAGATTCTGTTGAAAAATAAATATATGATTTTGAAACTTAAGAATTGTACCTTAATGTAATTTTTGCCCGATCTTGCTATTTATCTTTGTTCGCCCTCTACAAGCATGTGTGCATTGGCTGGCTTTCACCCTACCGTCGTATACAAGTTTTATTTAAAAATCAGTCAACACAGTTGTATGTTTTTAAACAACTTTCTCTCCTTAACGCATAGATTAAGTATGCCCTTGTTATACTTACCGAGGGCGTAAGGGGCTATGATAAAGCGATGTTACTACCACAATTGAATGAGAATTAGGAACACGAGGATTTTAACGCAATACTCGTTTACTTGGCTTATAGTTCAGATTTTGCATTAATTCCTATTTTTACTTTCTCTTACGTATATGTAATATACTATAGAGAAAGTCATGTTTCGGTCCAAATTTTCGATGTCCAGTTTTTAGCGGAAATACACGTTTTCAGGTC